>LSSN01005545.1:0-25875 GCA_001970855.1 Smittium culicis | reverse complement strand
CCAAAATCATCGACCGAAAATACAAAACCTTTTGTCCCTTCTGCAGCCTCCAGACACCTGAGACAGCGGACCACATATTATTAGACTGCGCCCTATGGCGCAGAGTCAGAACCGAAACGATTGGCCGGTTCATACCAGCTTCGATCCGCTCGGACAGCAATTTATTGCTTTTGAATTCCGATGAAGCCCGGTTGGGGCTAGTCAGGAAACTCCTTGGGGGGGAGTCTAAACAATCTTATAGCCAGCTCCGCGCTGGCACCGCCGGTCCAAATTTCGAGCTGGAAACAGCGAAATTTTTGGACGGCATCCGTGTTGCCAGATCGCTTATATTTCAGGATATAAGTGATTTACCAGCCCCCTTTAACCAATGCCCAGTGGGTACGGAGCCGCTAGAGCGGCGGAGGGGAGTCGGGTGAAAATTTTTATAATTATTTTATAAATTTTTTTTTACTTTTTTTATTACTTTTGTAATTAGTTTTTATTACTTTTTGTTATTGTATAAATAAATTTCTCGTGAAAAAAAAAAAAAAATAATCTTTTTAATTACTTTTATTAATATATAAATTAACTTCAATTAACATCTCTAAGTTTAAATTTGTGTTTAAAAAAGCTTTTAGTGCAAATATTAAATCTTTTATCTAGAATGTATCAAAATAGACTCGTTAACATAATGGCTCTAATTCCGGTATAAAAAATTTCCAAAAATAGAAGTTAGTCGAAAGGTTCCCAGAACGCCTAAAATATCATAATTTTTTGGATAATGTTAGGTAATTATAATGTTTCATATAAGTAATATATAATATTTAATCATATTTAAAATGGTCGAGTACAAATGTAGAAATGATACTATTCGAGTTATGATACTAATAATAATTATTTTCTTTTATAGAAGGAAAAAAACTCGGATAATTGGTGCTAATTGAGATTGAAATAAGAGACTTGAAATATATACTCATATATATTACCAAGACTTTTAACAGTCACAATTTAAAAATGATATCATTTCAATAAATAAAAGGATAAGCTAAGCTTATCCAGATATTAACTTAATTTCCGACATGAACATGCTAAAACCAAGAAAAAGGGGGTATTTATAAAATACTAATTATCTTATAAAGAAAAGTAGTATTCATATAAAAGCTCTCTAGATTGCATAGAATAGTTTGTTAGAAAAAGTAGCGAGGAAAAACTGATCAAATAATACAAATTGATAGAGGATAAAATTTATTTAGATAGGTAATAATAAAATGGATTTTTGTAGTAAAAGAGTTAGCTACAAAGTCCAAATTATTTTATAAACCTCTAAAAAAAATTATTATACTCAATGAATTTGATTAATAGAAGAGTTTTAACTTTTTAACTTGATCATATAAACTAGCAAACCTTGGGGAACGATGGTCGGGTATAAAAAATGAACTCTAGAAAAAATATAAAAACAAAGATAAATAATAAATAGATACTTACTACATCCGAACCAGAAGATATAGCCATATTCAGTTTTGGATTAATTCCTAACGTGTATACAGGAGATGTATGGTGGCCTTGCCAGGAGTGAGAAATCGGTAAAATTATTGGTTCAAGCGCTGGGTTGCTAGAAAAATATAGATAGCCGCTTTCTGATTGTGGAGAAGCAGAAGCTTTTAAATCAAAAAATCCCAGCTTTTTGAGAGGCTCATGGATATTCCACATATGAATGGTTCCATCAAAAGTCCCAGAAACAATGCTAGAACCATCAGGTGTAAATTGAATGTTTTGGGGGCTATAATATGAAAAGGTAGAGAGCTGCTCAGGGTTAGGGGAATAGATGGATGAAGTATCAGTCGATGGCAGTAAGACAAGTAGTAGGTTTCCACGAAAAGAGTCTATCAAATACAATAGACCATTGGCAGTACTTATAAGCAATGAATCACCAAACGGCTTACTAAACTGCACACTCGATATTGGACTATTTAAATGCGATTTGTTTAAACTCAAATTGTTTGGTACCGATGAAATAAAGTTTTCCAATGTTTGAAGTATGTCAAATGAAAATAAAGGGTATTTATCAATGTTTCTTATATCAAATAAACTTATTTTTGATCCAGAAGCTACAGCAAAAATCGTGCCTGTAGGATCAAAATCAACATCAGTTCCTTGAGTAGAGTCAAAGTGGCTCAAGACAAAACTATTAACAGGAGAGGAAGCAGAAATATCCCACATTTTTACTGTTTTGTCCATAGAGGCAGATAAAAATACATTTCGTTTCGAAAAACTTTGGCTTTTACTATTAGAGAAATTAGCACTATTTCTAAAAGATGAGTTCTTTTTTGAATCAAGTGATCGATTGTTTTCAAATGATGAGTCTAAATCAGCTAGATATGGTATAAATTTCATCGATGTAACCTTAGAAGTATGTCCTTTAAAGTATCTTATATATCCATTGGTTTCCAATGATAGGTACCTAATTGTATCTATAAAAATTAATGCATTTTAAAAAAAGAGCTTCTCTACATATCTAAAAATCATGTTAAAGTAAATACCATCAATTTTTGTTGAAGAATGAACCACCTTATCAAGATCGTTAGAAAATATAGCATGATTGCAGCCGTATTTTAGACTTGGTATTATTTTTTTCCTCTTTCCTTCTTGACAGTCATATAGCTGTAGTGTGTGGTTTGTATTGGTGGTGATGCAGTTGTAGCCATTGTAGCTAAAATCCAAAGAAACAGAGTGAACATCATCTTTTCCTGAATATGAACGAGTTATTCTCATATTTTTATAAGATGTCGGGCTAATTATGCTGACAAAAGGTTCATGTTGGTATTTTTTAAATATAGACTCGTCGAATTCCATATCTTAAATTGGAAATGATTAAAAGATTGAAAATTCAAAAATACTAAATGAAAAAAAAAAGGATAGAAATTACGAAGGCTAAAATAAGTATAAATATGAAATATATACAAGTATAAAACTTCAGATTAAAGAAGTATTACATT
Source organism: Smittium culicis (assembly GCA_001970855.1). Classification (NCBI taxonomy): domain Eukaryota; kingdom Fungi; phylum Kickxellomycota; class Harpellomycetes; order Harpellales; family Legeriomycetaceae; genus Smittium; species Smittium culicis. The sequence continues at coordinate 22,900 of LSSN01005545.1, read as the reverse complement.
TATAATTTGAAATCTAACAAGAATTTGCTCTAAAATAGTAATGAAATGGCCATTAAATGTATGTTCATTAAAAGTAATTAAAGGTGAAGAATATCGGATGAATTTCATAAAAATTCATTGGCTATTACAATAATCTAAATTATCATATTAGTGGTTAAATACTTAATAATAAATAAAGATAAAAAAATAGCTATTCGATAAAATTTTTTATTTTAGGGCCCTATTTGGCACCAGTTTTCATAATTCCAATAGTCATATAAAAATTAAGAGCCCCACTTTAGATATGGGAATGGTAATTGGAAAATTATTGAAGCTATTATATGTGCAATTTTTAATAAATGATGCTGTTTTTTTGTAAGAGATAGAAAATCTATGAAATAAAAATTCATCAAAAATACTTGAAAAGTAAAATGATTGCCAGAATTTATACAATTTACTAGAGGATATAAAAATTCAATATTTGTATTTTGATAACATTTTAAACTTACTACACAATAATAATACATCTTTAGTTTTATTTAACCCTTCCAAAGGCTGCTAACTTTTTTTTGAACTACCAAAATCATCCAACTAAATGGCTAGATGATAAATAAAGTTTGAATGATAATATTTTATTTGCTAATAACTTTTTACATCCAATAATTAATAATTAATACTAGGCTTATCCAATTACATTATTTAAAATAATTATATACTGTTGGCCCCAGAAAAGGTTAGACAAATAAATAACGATAAAAAATTACTTATAATCAAACCAACACGATTTTATTCATTCCAAAATTTTTTTTGGCGCAGAACAGTTGATAAAACAAGGCTTAGTTAAAACTAACGAAGAAATATGACTCAATTAGATTCTTATTATTAGATACTGACACTAAAGTTAAATAAAAGCAAGTCTTATTTTTTTCAAAAAAAATATGCAAAAGAAAAAAGAGAAAAAGTATTAATAATCGAGTTTAATGTATTTATATCTAGTACAAGTAAGGTGTAAGCTAAAGCAAATAATAATTTGTATGAATAATATGTGCAATAATGGAAAGTGAATTCGCTATATACTCAATAGTTTTGTGGTTTGAGTTAATGTTGTGTCAAAAATACAAAGTTTTCATTAAATTTGGTCGAGAATGAGCTGTTCAGATTGATCAATTTTTTCTTGTTTTTTAAGCTCTTTTTTAACAAGGTAAAAGGTGTATATGAACACTATAATAGCAAGAGATGATGTAAAAACAACAGGGAATATTTTTACAAAGCTGACTTTATTTTGAGGGCTAGAGTTTTTATCAGTCTCTGTACTATTAGATTTATATCCTATTAGTTCAGCTATCGACAAAGCTTGTGAGCCAACATAAATGTGGATTAGTAGTCTAGGTAAAGCTAGAGCAGTCGCAACAAAGAACGTGTAAAAAGAAACTTTTGTGGTGCTTAGGAAAAGATTGGTTACATTGAATGGGTAAGGAGCGAGACGGAAAAGAACCAAAAACTAAAATTAAAGCAGAAAAGAAATAGAGGTAAATAAAAGATTTATACTTTGAAATAAATAAGAAAAAAACTCAAGCTAACCTTTACGCCTCGATTTTCAATAAGTTTAGTAAATGCATATAAATGACGCTGGGAGGATATGGCATTTTTTATATAAGAAAGTTCCATCGAGCGGCCCAAAATGAATACAAAGGATGCACCCAACAAACTTCCAAAGAAAACAGGTAAAAATCCTAATGGGAATCCGAATACAAATCCTGAGAATAAAGTTGTTATTCCATACCCAATAACTGGGGGTATGCTACAGATAAACGCGAACATAGAAACGACCACATATCCCCTACATGAAACAAAAGAGAGTATGAAGATTTAATAAAATAATTATAAAAATTGTTAAGGCTAATAGCGCTTTCTTGATGAAATAGAATAATTTAATAGTGCCTACCAAAATTTCATTTTTTTTAACGAACTGCTAAAGTTTAGCAGAAAAGTTGCTATTTCCTTTTTAAATACTATTGAAGCTACAACCATTAATAAAACTATAAATATATATACAATTAACGGGCCGTAAGATTCAAGGAAAGAAGTATTTTCAAGATTCTCTTCAGAATATATATAATCATCGTATTCATTTGATATTGTAACATCAGAGCTGGTCTCTCTGGAATTGATTAGTATGGTATAATTATTTGTTTGAGTATCGTTTTTGCTTATAGTTGGAATTATGTCAGTCATTTTTTAATTAAGATAGCGATATAATGTCGACAGTTGAAGTATTGTATATTATATTATATTGATTCTACTGAAAGAATTACTTGTATGAAAAGTGATATTTTCTGAAATTTTTATTATAAAGCGCTATACATGCAGAGTAATTGTACAATTTATATCAACGTGTTTAAAACTGAAGCTTTTGAGTGTTCTTTAGCTGAAATAAAAACTATATATATAATCAAGATATGTATATATACGAAAGTTGAAAATGAAGAAGTTATGAAACCACAGTTAGTTGAATAAATATTAAACATTTAAAATTCAGTAAACTAACGCTATTTACCTAAATACGTAATGTAGCTTTTGCGTCTATAATTAAACATTTAACCAATTAAAACCAAGTGAATCTAATATAATTTATAAGCAGTTTATAAAATCATAAATTTAATTTTCTTATTAGCCATTTCATGAGCGGTAGAGCGTTTATGGTTGCTAAATATATCCAACTATCTAAAATAAAATAAAATAGTTTCGAAGCCTTAAGAGCTATTGGTATGCAGTAATTAAACAGCAAATAATAAACTTGCTAATATTAATTAAGCGAATCATAAAATTAAGTTTTTTTATAGTTTAGCGCAGGAAAGGGTTGTCTTTATCTCTGGGTGTAGAGCCATTATTTGTCGCTATTTCTAGGCAATATAAAAAATTAAAATTCTCAGCGATTTTAAATAAAAAGGCGCAATAAGCCTAGTGACTTAATTACTAACCTAATAGTTGATTATTGGCCAAAGGTTTTAATCCTAATAATAGGATTTTTTTCTTTAAACAATAGATATTATTTTAATAATACTATAGATTCCAGTTCTGGAGTTCCTAACAATTAATTGATATAATTTTAGATGGAGTATTTTAATATTAAAAAGAGGCAGCTAATCTCTGGTTAGTTTTTTAATAATTTACAGGATAGCTTTTCTAGAGCTAGATTGAATCTCAGATAGCGATATCTTGATAAAAAAAAGGCTATGTATATTAGTGGAATATTATCTAGATACAATTTGTTTTTATATAGCCAACCTATTAGCATTAGTATTATGGTGCTGGTAAGCAATTAACAAATAATTGAATATCAGAAATGTCAATAAAATATAAGCGTTAAATATTTTATAATTGGAGTGGAGTGTTTCAAATAAACCAAAATTCAAATTTTAGAAATAATACCTTTCTGAGACAAAATTTCTTGAACTTGTTTAACCCTTTCCCGTCCAACACTCTTAAAAATATCAATTTTTTTATTCGGTTATGATTTAAAAGTAAATTTATTATTGACTGTTAAAATACAACAAACGAATATTTCCCAAGGCCTCGGAATTAAATTATTTTTACTGAATCCAGTTGGCTATATTTGGTAGATCAAAAATAGTTTACCGCCTGCGAAAGGGTTAAAAATCACAGCTATATAAATGCTATTACTAGATTTTTTTAAACGATCAGGTAAATTTCATGGTCAATAATTCTGTGTTGTTCAGTAAAATAACAATTTGACAATTGTTTAACCCTTTCACGGGATGTACACTATTTTTGATCTACCAAATCTAGCCAACTAAATTAATTGATCTTATTTTAATTCCGAGATTCATTTAATCATTATTTTAATATAGAATAAATGCAAATAATAAATTTGCTTATAAAGTATAAACGAATCATAAAATTAGTTTTTCCAAAGAATGTTGGGCGGGAAAGGGCTAGCTATATAATGTTTATTAACCCGTTCCCGTCCAACACTCTTTGAAAAAAATGAATTTATTGATTCATTTATGATTAATAAAGAAATTTAATATTTTCTACTACTCAACAAAAAATCAATACTTCTTAAAGAATCGGAATTAAAGTATTTTAATTGAGCGCTGTAGGCTATAATACGCAGCTCAAAAACAGCCTACCGCGCGGGCAAGGGTTAAAAGCTTTCATGTACCTGTTGGTCAGGTGGTATAGCCTTGGCACTTTTTAACTTAAGCGTTTTCCCGTCCAAAACTCTATAAAAAAGCTAAATTTATGATTCGTTTATAGTTAATATGCAAGCTTATATTTTCTGTTACAATAATATACACCAATATTTTTTAAAGCCTCGAAGCTAATGTACTTTAATTGAACACAGTTATATATATTTGGTAGATCAAAAATAGTCTACCGCCCGGGAAAGTGTTAAATTATCATTTTAGCATGGTATATGAAAATAATATGCGCTTTCTTAATAGATAATATTTTAAATTTTTTAATGAAATGTCCCTACGTTTAAAGTTTACTAATAAAGTGAATTGAATTAAAAAATTCAAAATATCCAAAAAGGAGGGAATAATCAAAATCACTTTTCTTTTAAACATACTAGGAAGTTTTTTCAGCTTTTCCAAATAGAAATGATTACGAATTCTAATTTTTTAAAATAAGACGAAAAACTTGAAATTTAAAAAAATTGATTTAAAGATAGCCAAAAATAAAATATTTTATGATTTCAATCTAATTCAATAATATACTCTAATTTAAAGTGTGTTTTTAAAGCAATTCTTATTAGTTATGGAGATAATATGTATTATAATTTGGGTTCATTGAATTTCAATTTGATGGTGCATTTATGATTTAGCACAACAATGCGCTAGAGCTGATTTTATAAATAAAAAAATCTCGAGAACATCTATAAGATATACATATATTTAAATTGTTTAACATGCAAGAATTGATAGTGTTTTTTTTAATAGAGCTCAAACACCTTAGTTGAGCTATTAAAATGTTTATTGAAAATATATTTGAAACTAGTATTGCAGATCTCTAAGGTAAATAGACAGTAAATTCCTTTAACTTTCTGGAATGTGGTTATTATTTTTATTCGATTTTTTTTTTAAAACAAAATTTGAGGTTAATAACCTTTTTCACCTGCAAAATACTAAGATGATAAAAAAATTATTTGATACAATAATATTTTATAAATCATTTATACAGAATACTTGTCAAGTACTCGTGTAGATTTATTTTGGATATATTGTGTGTATTTGTGTGTGTTTTTTTTGTATATAAGTTTTAGCGACACATATCAAATTATTAGAAATTTTCTAGCGTACCTTAAACTAAATGCTTCAATATATTGGAATCTCAATACTTTGATTTTTATTTTTTTCGATTATAATATTCAAAATTAGTTGGCTAAATTTTCAAGTTTTTTGTGACAGTTTGCGATCAAAGCATCGCTTTTTGATATAATTTGGGAAATATTCTGCATTGATCTATTTGAGTAGTTAAAAACTTCCAATTGGGTTAATTGCATTAAACTCATTGCTTTTATTACTATTTCACAATTAAAAGTAAACATATTTATATGATAGAAAATTTATAAAGATATAAGGTAATAATATACAATAAATTATATGATGTTGGCGCTATATTTAATTATAAATATTAAATTTGACAGAAAAATGTTTATATAATATAAGTTAGGGGAATTATAATTTTTTATGTGAATAAAATTAAATAAAGAAAATATATTCTCACGTTTTTTTAGTTGAATTTCCGAGAGAAATTAATGGGATATCCAATACTAGCTTTTAGTAGTTAGAATTTATAAATTTAGAAATCATGAAATTGGTGCTTTTTTATAAAAAAAGTTCAAGCACACAATTTTCACCAACTTCACTACGGTCTATCAAACATAACCTTGGCCTTTTATAGATACTATTAAGAAAAAAAGGTCATTTTTAAAAACGACCACTTGAAAAGATTGTACTTTATTTCTCAACTAATGATTGAATCATATACATATGTTTTAAATGGTATAAATGAATTTTATTCACGTTATAAAAATTTAAGTGGCTAACCCATAATATTTTCACTATTGTTGAAAGCGAACAAACATTTTTAATTGTAGCTTTTTTATTACTTTGTGATACATCTTTTTGTGAACCAAAAAAATCTGTTGATAGTAATGAATTTATACACAACAAAGGGTGTAAAAGAGATATTAATATTATTTATTCTTATCAAGGAGGCTAATGATAATGAAGTTTAAACTATTTTAGAAAATATTAATTTTTTAAAGGCGAAAAAAATTGACTTTTTAATTTAGAAATTGCTAAATTTGCTAAAAAAATATTCCAACAATAAATATTTGGGAAAATGTACATTTAATTAATACAAAAAACCTTATAATAATAAAAATTAATCACTTTAATTTCTTTAACTCAAGAAATTTTCTCTAAAAGCTTTTTTTTTTTATGGCTTATTTATAAATAATATGTTTTAAAATAATATATATATAGCGAAATAAAAAACTAAATAATATACAAAAAAATTATAAGTAAAAACATTTTTATAAATTTCGATAAATTAAAAAAAATACTAAATAGTCATGGACAACGAATCTCTAAGGAAAAATCAACTAAATATCAAAAAATTAACAGCGAACGAATTGAGTTCCAGCTCTAGCTCTAGAGGAATGAATAATTCGAAAATAGATAAATCTTCTAAAGAAATAGAATATATTGAATTGGATGTAGACGTAGGTGTAAAAAAAAAAGGCGATCAAAAGTCGATAGAAACCAACGATAATAAGAGAGTAGGAATAAAGAAAAGATACAAGGTGGCTATTATATTCTTGGCTCACGCATTAGTAATTATACCATTACTACTTGTTGCCTTCGTTTATCGAGAAAAAATTGCTCGATTTATATTATATATAGCTTACTATGCAAAAAAAAATTTCATAGCGTAAGTTTGTAACTTTTTTAATCTTTAGCTTAATGATATTAGTTTAATCAAGTATTTATTTCGAAATTCTGTAGCGGGAATCTCATTATGATTTTGCTTATATTTTTGGTATCTTTTCCTCCACTCTTCGGGTATTCATTGCTTATTTTGTTTTCAGGATTTGTTTTTGGCTTTCCGTATGGATTTTTCCCTTCGTTCATGGGAGCAATAATTGGAGGTGTATCTTGCTTTCTGACATTTAGGCTAGCTAAGCATAGACTTGATTTTATCATGAAATCGCATAAATTCTTGGAAGTTCTTCCTAGAGTAATTGAAAAAAAAGGTTTTAAGGTACTTATAAATATCATAAAATAATTCATATCAAGTCCTTTTTATTATAATTTCATGTTTTATAAACTCTGATGAATCATTCTTTGTACAATCACTAAACTAAAATTTTAAACTTTACCTTAAAGTTTGTCTAAATGCTTATCTAATCTTTCATTTTTGCTGTTGATGCCTTCAGTTTTTAGTTCTTATAAGGGTAGCCCCGTATCCTTACAATTTAATGAATGCACTGCTAAGCACAACAGATATATCTACCTTTAGATTCGCATTGGCTACGTCGATATCTCTAATTAAGCTACTCTTGTATGTGTTTATCGGGGCGCAGACTCAGTCGCTGGTTGAGGTTATCGGGGGAATAGGCTCAATTAGCAATAATGGACATTTAGAGACTCAAGCTCCAAACGAGGGTAAAATGAAAGCCTCAGTTTTAAGGACAGTAACAACTGTGCTTAGTATAATTTTAATAGTTGGTGTTTCACTATACACCTACTACTTAGTAAACAGAGAAATTGAAAGAGAAAAGAAAACTGAAACTGAAGCTGAAACTGAAAACCAGACTGTCGAAGAGCCATAGATATCACTGCATTCACTCAATTGCTTATATCATTTCAATTTCAAGCATATTATTGGATACCTTCTACTGTATTGTTCATTAATAAAGTAAGCCTATGAGATTCAAGAGTCGTAGTCTCAAATTCAAAGCTGTTTATATTAAGTCTACTATTCCTCTTTTAATAACTATTCCTTTTTATAAATCAAAATAAAAGCTCTCTCTATAGTGTTTTAATAAAAATTATCTTATAAAGAAAATCTCATTATGCCAATTAGCATTTTCAATTCAGAAACCGATTTCAGAAATGCTCTCGCGCTAACTAGCCAGAAGCTGGTAATGTTTCTTAAAGTTCTTTCTTTCTTCTTTTTTTTTTTTTTTTCATAATCTAATTTATTATAATCACTTATTGTTTCCGCTGTTTGCTTTTCAGCTGGTGGTAAAATTCACTGCAACCTGTAAGCTTTTTATTTTTTAAAATTGTTTTACTTATAAAAAATTGCATTCCTTTTGTTTTCCTCTTTAACTTTTATAACAGCAAATGTATATATCTAGGGTGTCCACCTTGCAAAGCTATTGCTCCTCTATACTCACAACTTTCAAACCAATACACTAATGTCATTTTTGGAGAGGTACAAAATTTTACTTTAAATATAATTTTTTTAGAGGACATTTAACTAATTACTTATAATAATATTTTTAAATAGGTCGATGTTGATAAAAACCAAGTAAAATTTTAGTTATTATTTTAGTTGGAAATTTTTTAACAGATTTAATCTTTAGGAAATCGCCTCTTTTTGTAATGTCAGTTCAATGTAATTCTTGCTCAATTATTGTATTCACTACTACTCTTTAGTATAATAATTTTTTTTTTTTTGATTTAAATTTAGGCCCACATTCCAGGTAAACTTTTTTAAAAAACATTTTCAGCCTCAACTTTTCCTCATTTATAGGTCATTTAAATTCAACTAATTCTAATGCATAATTAGTTTTTCAAAAATATGCAAAAAGTTGATTCATTTTCCGGCGCAGATCCCAAAAAGCTTGTAGAAACGATCGTTAAACTTTCTTCTGGCGAAGGTATCCTTTTTTTTTTTTTTGCCTTCTATTTCATCCTTATTAATTTTTAACTTCGATTTTGCGAAAAATAGCTAGTAGTTCCAAACCTTTAGAAGCCGAATTTCCCTCTTGCCCAGGACATGTAAAATTTAACCACAAGCGCTTACTATCCTGAAAGTTTTATACTCTGGTATGCAACTAATTTTTTTTCGCTTTAAATTAGGTCAACTTGAACCAATTTTTAATAAAAAAACAACTTGAGTGTCTCAACTACTCTGAAAAGTGTGATCCACAAAATATCTTAAATACCGGAGAAAGTTTTTTATCAAGCGATGTTGATGAACAGCTTCTTTTTAACTATCACTTCAGTCAACCCGTAAAAATATATGCTATCAAATTTATTCCTACAAAAGGTTTTGCTTTTTCTCAGTTTCTATTGTATAATTTGAATTTTCCACAAAATTTACTAAAGTTTCTCAATAATTTCATACATAGATGTTAACTCTGCTCCAAAATCGATTAAAATATTTACTAACCTCCAGAGCTTCAGTTTTTCAGATGCTGAAAGTATGAACCCAACAGATTCTACTGAGCTCACTGAGGAATTTTATAAGTCAGGAGGGATCTTTAAGGTCAAATTTGTTAGATTCCAAAACATTAACAACATCTCGGTAAGTTTTCCAAATATATTTTGTAAAATTCGCACTTATATAAGATACCAAATTAATTAAATAATTTTTTAGATATTTATTGAAGACAACATTGGCGACGGTGATGTAACATCACTGCAAAACATCACCTTCATTGGTACTGCTACCCAACAAAGCGATTTCTCTGTTGTAACTGCTAAAGAATAATAACTTTAGGTTAAGCCTTTTGCTCTTAATATTATATTAATAAAGTCTTAGCTTCTTTGATGCTCTTTTCACTTAATTAAAGCGTCTTGTAACACAATTTTTTCAAACCACTTCGATATTTTCAGTTTTTTTATTGAATACAATTTTTTACGATACCTGGTAAATTAACCAAGCGTGGGCTAAAATAGTTTACATCTTGACATAAATAATTCAAAGATCACTCAACTTTGTACTTTTTGATTAATCTTTAATACATATTTATCTTAGCTAATGATATCTCAGAATGACTATTTTTGATTATTAATGTTAAATAAAAATGTTATATGAGAATTAAAACTGATATAAACATAATAATTATCGTTATTGGAAAGCTGGTAATAAATCGCGGCGATATTGAAAAAAATTTAGGGTCATTAGTTGGAAGTATTTCAGATACCAAAAATTCACCCTTTCCAGGTTGATCACCTGAATTGCTGTCACCTTTGTCATTGCTAGAGTTTTTCTTATCATCATCGGGTGCTTTAGGTTTGTTATTATCAGAATTTTTGTTTGAAGTTTTATCAGAGCTAGGTCCTGAAGTTGGACTTGGTTTGTTAATTGATTTATTGTTCTTGGACGAATCAACAGAATTGGGACTATTTTGAGAATTTTTATCCGAGCTGTTGTTGTTTTTAGGGTCAACTTGTTTATTATTTTGCTGAGGGGTTTCTTGTGAATTTGCATCATTATTTTTAGGGTTTTGATCAACTCGCACTGGTTCCTGCGCAGTACTCATTGTTGGTCTATCTTGTTTATTTATGTTATTCTGATTTGGCGCATCCGCAGGAATAGCTCTTGTTGGGACTTCATTTGCCTTTGGATTAGAATTATCCTGTTTAATATCACTATTAAAAAGATAGCCCATTTAAATTTATACTTTTTTTATATAAAATTCTGGAATTTAAAATTAATAATGTTATCTAATCTAAATAAATCAGCTTTACGGTTTATAAGTGTTTGTCGCTGGTGGAGGAGGCTGCTTGTTTTCTCCAGCTTGCTGAGGTTGTCTAGGACTTTGACCAGGCTCTGGATTTTGCTGCTGAGCCTGATCCTGCCTTTTAAGAACATATTTTCCTCTTTGGATTGCCTGATTATTATCTATTACCATTATATCAATTATTTTATTTTATTTTTAAATCTTAATAGAATAAATAGAAATTCACCTATATGATTCGTCTGTATATTTTCTCCAGGATTTTTTTTAAAGTTTGTAATTGAAACTTTGCTGAAAACGCATCGAAAAATTATGAAGATTGGTAGTGATAAGTAAATATTTAAGGATAATAGTTTCATTGTTAGAGCTTTTGATATTGGTATTAAATCGATATCTTGAAATATATGTATTGTTTATAAAATATGTTCAAAAGATTAGTTAAGCTGATAGTCGTATCATGGCTTTAAAAGAGCAACAACAATTTCAGAGCAACTACAGTAATATATCGTAAAAAAATTGTAAAAAAACAATGAATTATATTATATCATTTTTTTTGAATTTTATTGATTGCTATCAAATGAATTTTTATTTCTCATCCAAATACCGTATTGAATAATAATTCCTCTTTACTCGTGTCTCCACAAATTTATTAACTTTTTTTTTTGAGTTATATTATAAGATAAATTCATTGAAATACAAGTGAAACATTAAATATTAAAAAACAATAACATATTTTGGCTACTCTATCAAGATATATAAAATTGTTTTATATCTTAATATATATATTTTTAAATTAGAAAATTGAAAAGCGAATATATTAGTAAATATTAATCTGATACCAAAAAAAAAGTGTTATCATTATATAACTTGTAGTTAATAAAATTTCATTGCTATATACTTTGATTTAGACTTTGATGTTTTAATTCTTTGTCTATTTCCCTTTCCAAAAGGAAATAAACGTAAACAAATACAAAAATTCCGATAATAGAGCTTACTATTAATACCACTAATTTTGATGTTGAGAATCTATCGTTTCCATATTTTGTATCGCCGCCAAATATTTCAGCGATTGAATGGGCCTGTGAGCCTATAAAAATGTGAACTAATAGTTTTGGCAAAGAGCATGCAGTCGCTAATGTATATCTTGTGATTGAAATTTTTGTTGAGCTTAGAAGTACATTCATTATGTTAAATGGGTATGGTGCAATTCTTAGCAGTAATAAAAACTATATTTCATTGATGCATCAATTCAACATTTTAAAATCAATAAAAAAGAATACATTAGTTCACAGCTATATTATTATTGAATCTTTTTTATCGTACTTTAAATGTGATTATCAATACAATATAAGATAAATAGTACTAGTCCCCGTACCTTAAATCCTCGCTTTTCGACTATTTTTACAAGAAGCTCAAGTTTATGATAGTTAGCCACTAGTTTGTGAATGTAGCCCAAATTAAGAAATCTGGCACCGCAAAAACACCCTAATGATCCTAACATACCTCCTGTAAATACCGGAATGAAACCTAATGGGAACCCGAGTACGAAGCCAGAAAACACTACAGCGAAACCATGACCTATAATAGGCGGAAAGCTGCAGGAAAATGATATCAGTGATAGAATAATATAGCCCCTAAATACGTATTAAGTTTATAGTAAATCTTGAACTGATTTAATGAGATTAGTAAAAGTATAAATAATTAACGTTTAATTATGAGTAAAATTTATATGCCGACTAAGGATGAATTGATAATGCAATATATATATATATTTGCCTTAAACAAGATACGAATCTAGCTAATAAACTGTATTGCTTACACGATTTTTTTGTCTTTTAAATAGTTAGCTAAAAGGATGGTATTATGTGACACTTCTTTTTTATACACAATAAAAAGAATAAATAATAAAAGCGAAATAAAGGCGTAAACGATGATGGGAATCCATAATGTTAGAGAAAATTTTCTGGGTTTTGTATTAATTTTTGCTTCTATGATGTTTCCTTCTACGTCGTAATCATTCGTATTATCGTTTGAATCTTCTTTTCTTGGACAATCGTCGCTGTTGATTATAGATAATCTAACGTTACTTTTATCTGGATTTTCTGTTATTTCGAAATGCCCTAATGAGTACGAATATTTAGCATTGCAACTCATATTAAAAAATGAATAAATTTCGATGACTTATTTGTAAAAGTAGCAACAGATACAAATAAATACTTTATTAACTTCCATTAGGGTCGCTATTTTAGCATAATAAATGACAATTATAAGGGTGGAACTCTTTTTTATTGCATAATATCATTTGATTGCTTTAAATTCTTATATTTCTAGAGTTCTAAATTACTGAATAAATGCTAGACTGTAATTAAATTTATGCATTCTAGAACGATTATTTACAATAAAATATCCTAAAAATATAATTTTAATTTACTATATATACACTTATCTAGATTTTAATAAGCATATATACCATTATATAATCATTAACAGGATCGGGGGGGGGGGGGTTCTCATTAAATAAACTTTATTATGAACTGATAAAAAAAATCGACAATTCGCAACATTTATCAAAATGCTAAAACTACAAAAAGTGAATTGAATAAACTTTTTATAAAATCTTCATCTAGTATTATTCATTCTCATAAAAATTAATGTAAAATAATAAATTATGGATGAAATATGCGTTTCTCGCTTCTAAACCTGGATTGGTCTTGGTTTAACTTTATGATATTTTGGGTCGTTTTTTTTTTTTAGTACGCCTTATTATCAATAGATCCTTTTTGTAAAGCTCTAAATAAAGATAAAAATTCAAAAGCTATCCTTGAAAGCTTTTGAATTATAATTTATTCTCTATAATTAAACCTCAAGCCAATAAGCAAATAAGTACTGTTATTTAGCGTGTTTAGCGAACTTTAGCTATCTGGGAGATTCTGAACGAAGAGAACACTTTGTTGCAGTTTAATGTTATTGGCCTGTATAATCGCTTTTTTTAACTATTATTGGCGGAGCATAAAAGTAATTTTGATTTTTCTATTTCTTCGTTTCAATATAAAATTATTATTTGCTAAAAATGTAAATTATTCTACTCATTGGCCGATTATTTTTTATGCGATTTTATATACTAAAACTCTTTACACTATAAAATGACCTCTTCATAAAGAATCACCCATCTGTTTATTATCACGACTTTTAAATGGTCAAATTATCGTCCAGCTGTGTTTAAATTCTTCGAGATCCTTTTTTTTAATAAAAAGTAGTCTCCACATTTTGTAAATTTGGCATATTCTGAACGAAGATACCACTTTGCTGCTGTTCTATGTTATTGGCCTGATTATTAGTTTATTGATAAACTATTGGTGAAATAGAAAATGCATATCGATTTTTCTAATTATTGGTTTAATTTAGATGTTTTTATTTCCTGAAAAAGGATAATTGTTTATTCATTAGCTATAACTTTTTATTGGAATTTATACGTTTTAACTCTTTCACGGGCAGTAGACTGTTTTTGGCATAAAAATATAGCCAATAGATTTTAAATAGTATACTTTAATTCTGAGAGTCGACAATATACAGGTTTGTTGTGATTTAATAGCAAATAATCAATATTCTTATAAATCATAAACGAATCATAAATTTGTTTTTTTCAAAGAGTGTTGGACGGGAAAGGGTTAAAATTTACACTATAAAATGACTCCTTCATAAAGAATGCCCTATTTTTTCTTCATCTAGGTACTTATTTTTGGATCTAACTACGCCACATATCAATACAGGATGTCCTTGAACACCATAACAAGAATTGTTTTGCCATTTTCTAATAAAAAAAGAACTCACCTAATCCTTTTCTGAGGGGAAGGGCAAGGAATAAAACACTCTAAAATTATATAAAATTATATAAAATTTTTATTCTGCTCACGTTTTTTATATGGAGTTTTTCATTTGACGCATGATTATTAATCTCCAATAAATCGCTCGAGATAAATATGTACCTGAACATATTAAATTATAGTTGGCTAATTATCTGATGTCTAAAAATAAAATCAATGGATCTCTTGCGATGATAAATTCCATTCCTCTAAAAAATGTTTTATTTTTTAGTTGCTGAGTGGCAATTTTTTAAATGTTTCGCCATATTATTAATACTATCAACTTTAAATAGTTGGCGTAAAGATAAATTTCGGAGATTCTAATGAAGAGCGGAACATTTTCTATTAAATTTTTCCTACGATTCAAATCTTATTTTGATTTTAGATTCAATTAGAGTGAATTACCAAGTGAATTAGTTTTTTAGGCAATAATAACACTTAATTATTTTTAACAAATAAAATCATAAGAAAAAAATGTATTGCCTCCATAAGAATCCCGATATTTTAGCCCTTTACCGCCCATCACTCTTTAAAAAATTTATTTATTGATTCGTTAATAGTTTAAAAGATAACATATTATTTGCTTTTCTATATCACCTACCAATAAATGATTGAACTTTGCAAGTATCTTAATAAGCCGAGTACAGTTGGCTAGATTTGGTAGATCAAAAACAAGCTATCACACAGGAAAGGGTTAAGCTGAGTCAATATTAGACAATACAAAATACAATCATTTTGAATACTTTAATATACAAAAAAAACAGTTGCTAAATTTAATAAAGAGAGTACAAAAATAATGAGAAAGTTAAAGGGTTAAAATGTGCTTCCTCGAAAATTATGAAAAGATTATGGAATTAAGCACTTTGTTAAGAAGTATGAAAACAAAGAAATCTAAGATAAAAATGGGATAAATAAATGGTGATACTAAGGCTAAAATTGGGGGAAGGGGTGGGGGGGATTGCTTTGAAGCTATTCGTTTCTAACTTAATTCACAAAGCTAAATATATTCATATTTAAGCTAGTGGTGGATTATTAAAGTGGTAAGTATTATTGTAGTACTATACTTTTTATACACTCTTTGTATGATAATTGAAATCTTTACATGGATATTAAGTATGAAGAAAATTGGGAAATAAAGTTATTCGAGCAAAGGGCGTAGAATAGATATCGGCCTAGAATAATTTCTAATAAAATCTTGCGACAACAGCTCTTCTACCGTAGCACGACTATCAACATCGACACATAGACACTCAGCTAAAAAGCCCTTCAAATCAGTGCTTAATGTTTCAGGGTTTTTCAAGGCTGGTGTACCATGAGTTGCAATGAGATACAAAGCTTTTAATGGCTCTTCATCAAGATATGGGGGTTCAGATTCTATCATCTCAATAACCATAATACCTAGTGACCAGACGTCAACTTTGGACCCGTATGGTTTTTGTTTAACAACTTCAGGCGCCATCCAATAAGGAGTGCCAACCATTGTAGCGCGTTTGCTGCGCTGCTCAGATAATTTTGCGCAAAAGCCAAAGTCGGTAATTTTTACTTGACAATCCTCACCTAATAGAACATTATCTGATTTTATATCACGATGAATAATGTTTTGTTTATGTAGGTGGTGTAGACCATTGCACACTTCAAGCGAAATTGTAGCTATTTGATTTTCGTTCATAGAATTATTATCAATAATATCTGTTAAAGCGCCTCCATTCATGTATTCCATTACTACCCACAAGTCAGAGTTGCCGATTAGAAAAGATTCTATGTAATTTACTATGTTTGGGTGTTGGGACTCCTTCATAACTAAAATTTCATTAACCAATAACTCTTTTCGGGGTTGAGTTTTCAAATCCATTTGCTTGATAGCAACAATCTTCTTAGTTACCAAAGACCTGGCCATGAATACGCTACCAGAAGCTCTATTTTTTATATATGTGAATAATTGGTTAAATTTAATTAAAAATCAATAACAATAAAAATATTACCCTTGTCCAATCTTTTTAATCTTATTGTACAATAGTTTTGGATCATTTTTGGACACGATTTCGCCTAAATAAAAAAAAACTTATTAGAAAATAAAAACAAGGGGGGAGGGAGTTGCCTGTAATGCTGGAGTAAAGTAGCGGAGAAAAAAAATTCTTATAAAGGAGCAAAAGATATTTGATAAACACTTACGTAATTTGGTCATAATCTGAGATTCATTTAGGGTAGATAAGCGGATAGTTTCTTGTTTTGGCTTTACAGAGATGTTTTCCATTTTAGAGGTGAGAGCAGCAAGTGCTTTTGATTTTCCGGTACCACTATCAGAAATTGCGTCATTTGGTTGAGAGTAAATTGGCTTATTAGGCTCAGGTTTGGTGTGATTAGAGTTTGAATATTGTACATTTTTTTGAGTAGCAGAAGAAGGTTTGTATTGATTTTGGTTATGATTGATGGGAATTTTGGGGGTTGGTTTAGGGCTTGCTTGAACGGTCATGCCCTGAGGCTGAGATTTGAAATAGTACTGTTTTGAGTTAGGTTCATGGTTTTGGGACTGTTGCATGTGGCTTTGATTTGATAGATGAACTTGTTTTAAGTTTTTCTTGTACATTTCAGATTCATATTGCTTAGGGGGGTAGTTATCTCTTTGGGATCTGTTCTGTTCCTCAGCTTTTTGACGATACTGTTGGTTTTGGAGTTGTTTGAGCTTATAAAGTTGTTCTTCTTGTTGCTGCTTTTTTCTTTGTTCGTATTCTTCAGCCTCAGCTTGGGCTCTAGAAACAGCCTCAGGTTTATTGGAAAGGAACATAAGCTCGCTGACATTTGGTCTGTTTAAAATAGGGGGAGGAGAAGGCTTGTTGTTTGAGTAATTAGGGGAGGCTATATTAGAGCCGTAAGTGTAATGGTCATTCTGATGATCTGGGCGAGACTGTGAGTTATTTGAATAATTGAATTTAGAGTTTGAATTAGATTCAGGTGGTGACTGCATCATCTGCATTCTATTCGTGTCATCAGCAGAATTCTTTGTGTAGAATTCTAGTACGTCTAAGACAGCTTGAGGATTTTGTACGTAATCTTGCTGTGTGATATTTGAAGTCTGAAGTAATTTTGACCATTGATCTGGTAGACCCTAGATTATTAATAGATAAAAAAAAGAAAAGATTATTTAATGAAAAAAGTGAAAGGTATGGGGGGAATAAACGTACAGTAAACATTCCACTATTTTGATCAAAATCAACATGAACTTGATGTAAAAAGCCAGTAGGTGAGGATACGTCAGATAACAGGGGGCAGTTCTAATAATAAGGTAGGACAATTAAGTGGAAGTAGAGGAGTTAAAAAGGGAGTGTATTTGAGATATAAAATCAAAGAAGTAGGAGATAGAGGGGGTGAGCTGGTTACTTCATAAATGGAATCAAGCCAGGAGTAGAGATCGTCATCACTTCTGCATTGAATAAAAAAATCGCGTTCTTTGGTATTGATCTCGATGCAGTAAGTTTTCAATTCAGTTCGGCTTATTCTTGTGACATCTTTTAGGAAAATGATAAGAAAGACCTGATGAGCAGACTCGCTTTTATGGAAGGTAAGTGTTTCTCTTCTTAAAACGGCCCAGCGCTTTGACCAAAGCCAGGATTCTTTGAGGGTCAAATGGCCACGCTTAATTATTGAAGACATGGGAAGGTTAAAGAGTAGATGTGATTTATAAAGTTAAAAAAAAAGGGAGCGGCCCTTGGGAACTTGGCAGCCAAAGAGGGTATAAATATTGATGATATAGGGGGAGTTGTGAGAGTATTAAAAGGGATGAATAAGTCGTATCAGAGTAATGAGTAAGAGGGAAAAGGGAGACAAATACTTTTCTGAATAGTCAAAAACGGGTTAGATTTAAGAGATTTTGTGTTCAGATAAACAAGCTTTAAAGGGCTGATTCTGCACAATTATAATACTTGTGGACTCTACGCAGACGCTCTTCGACTATATTTTTTTTTGTTTATTTGCTAATGCTTCCTTTTTTTACTTATCCACTTCCGCTACACTGATTGACTCCCGCCTTACTCTCTAATTTTACGACATTTTTGATGGTAACTATAATTGGCTCGTCTCATTTTATCCTACACCAATGATATATAATAACAAATCTGCTCACTTTGACTATAGACAGCTATTGGCCGAGTTTCTAATAACACATTGGTCTATTATTACGATAGCAAATAATTTATCAGTTTTCTCTAAGCTCGGGCTCTTATTGTTATGGAAAGAGCCAATGATGGCCAACTCCCAATTTCTGCTGTGAGTATACCCGTGAATTTTTCTAGAATTAGGTTTTTCCTTATCTATTTCAGAATACGATTGGGTTATTTGGCCATTCTCGCTTTTGCTTTTTAGAGGCCCTAATTGTCTTACTCTGAGCTACTAAACTTTCCATAATCGGACTCTTGGACTGTTTCTTTGCTATGCCCTATTTAGCCCCCATGTCGCAAACAATCAATCAGAGTTTTAGCCTTCACAAATGAGGTACCGACTAATAGACTGAAATACTCGGCTGACAAATCGTCTCGCTATCAAAGTCTAAATCAGGTATGTACTACAATAAAACTAACTATCATAATTGGATATCCCGATCTAATTTATCGTTTACTAAATTCTATTCGCGTAATCCACTTACATTCTTGATCATAAACGATTATTCGCCCATCAAAAACAACATTATGTAACGGCGTGCAATACTCAGTGTTTAGCATTTGATTACAATGAATGTAAAATCAATGGCTAAACATACTTAGCTTAGATTAGCTTCTAAGCATTACCAACATTTCCTTCTCTTCTTACCTAAGCCCAATAGCCGCTTAACCCTTTCATGATCGGTAGATTATTTTTTATCTACAAAATATAGAAAACTGCAATCAATATATTTAAAATATCCCAAGAAACATAACTATTCGTTTGTTGTAGAATAACAGCAAATAATACAACTGTTTTTAAATCACTGGCGAATCATTAAATTCATTTTTTTAAATCGCATTTGACAGAAAAGGTTATAAAAACATAATGTATCATAAAATAAAGCATATTCCCGATATATATATAACCAATAATTTCTTTTATCTATTAATAATCACAATTTTCTCTCAAACTAATTCATAAATCACCCTTTATTAAGCAATACATATTTTAACCCACTGACTGAAAATATTAATAATTATAACTTGATCAATTAAAAAATTATGCTTTTTATTACATACATAATTTGTAATTGATTGATAAGTGGTCAGAATCTCATGAATTGCTTCTCAACTTAGTAAAATAACTAGTTAGAATCTGGTACAATTAAATATTTTTAAAAAATGCTTTTCCTAAACCGTAAGTATAGTGCCATTAAAAAAAGCTTTTTTTGATCTTATCTCTAAATCGCTCATATTTTATTTATCATCATCGATTAAATTCTATATCTGATGTGCTTATGTATATGGGACATTCTTAGGAGAAGCGAAATTATTTTTCTTTTAAATTCTATTTGCTTATGTGAATTAGATGTAGCTATTGGTTATATCATTTAATTCATTCGACATAGTTTTCTGAAAGCATTGTAAAATTAAGCTAAATGTTAATATAGGAAAATTTTAATTGTAAAAGTTCCGCACCTCCAAATAATCTCCCATATATATCGTATCCTTCCCTTGACTAATGTATTTCCTCTTAGTCGCTAAATGATATTCATCTCATCATCTTGAATAGCCAAAATCTTTTACATTTTCTGAAATTAATTAATTGAAAAGATTAATTGCCCATGCTTAAAACTATTATAATCAAAAGCCTATATCCCCTTTCAGAGGATATTCTCTTGATTTTTTACCTTTTAGGGAGATATATGACAATTTCTTTATAGAAAAGAAGCATGTTCTATTATAATTTTCCTTCATTTGAAATTCTATTTAGATTTTAAATCCGATAAGTATATTTTAATAAGTGCGTTAATTATTTTAGCCAACAATTCCACCTAATATCAATAAGCAAACAATATCACAAGGAAAAAAAGTTCCTCTCGCCCTAAGAATCTCCTGTATGCGAGTTTATTACGAGGAGAGGAACTTTCCCCTATAAAAAATTTCCCACTCATTGCCCTTACTTTTAATTTTAAATCTTTTTAGAAAATATCATCAAATCAATTACCTGATACAACCAATAGCTTTATCTATTTGAAAAAATAAAATAATAATTTATAAAAAAAAAATTCCGCCTCTTATAAGAATCTCCAGTGTATATAATCCATAACCCTTTCCTGGATTAAAGACTACTTTCAATCCGCCAAAAATAGCCTACCAAATTTAACTATTTAATTATATAATCAGTAAAAGTTTTGTGTTGTTGAAATTTAGCAGCAAATTGATAAAATATCTTATAAACCATCAACGAATTAAAAATTTTTGATTTTTAATGAGCGCCATTTGTGAAAGCGTCAAATCATCACGCATAAAACTCGGCTTTATACAATTGGCTGAACTCTTAATAAGTTCACAAAGCTTTTATGTAAATTATTATTAATTATACTAATTATCTAACTTGCGCAATAATCTATACTTAGACGTATCTATTTTTACTGTCAAACCAACTGCCGGAAATTAATTGCTGTTAATTTTTTTAATTAGATATAATGATCACTATTTTCAAAGTTCTATATTACTATTTACAAAAATCTAGATCACTCAGCCTCATATAATGTCCAGTAACTTTTCACAAAAAATAATACGTAATAAGGGTACTATAATTACAAAAATACTAGATTATTTTAGTAATAAAAAAATAAATGAGGCGCTGAGTTGAATTTGTAAACGTATAGACTTACTCTATCGAAATAGTATTCCCAATAATGAATATTAGCTGATAGAAAAAACGTTTACCAGCCTTATATTTTCCTAATTCTTGCTAGCTGTATATTTTTTTTATCGAGTCTGTATAAAAATTTCATCTTTTTAGATCAATCTAGCTTTTTTTAAAATAGCAAGAAAAATATTAGCAGCGTAAGCCTACCCCCTAGAAAGACTTTTCGACATTAAAAAATATCTTTTAGCGACCAATCCATTTGAGATTAAAACTCTAAATTATCCTCTTTAATAAATGGCACAATTTTTTTATTTAAATATAATTTTTAGTACAATTCTTTATATAAAATTAAATCCCGATATACCCTATATTATTATTTTCAATGTATAAAATATATTAGATTATGAACCATAAAAGACTTTATTCAGCTTTAACCCTTACCTGCCAAACACCCTTTAAAAAAATTGTATTTATTGATTCGTTTGTGATTCATAACCATATTTACGATTTGAATTTACTCTAAAAAAGAAAAAAAATTGAATGGACCTAGAAATTAAATAGCTTTTACTGAAAACAGATGACTATATTTAGTGGATCAAAAAAGTTCTGCCATACATAAAAGGGTTAATTATCCTGGCTCAAAATTTTTATAATTTATAAAACTATTTACAAGCTGAAAGTATAGTTCAATTTTTCTATTTGATGCATAGGTTATGAACTAAGGAAAGCATTTATAGTTTACAGAGTTAATGTGATAAATCATCATTATTCACGCCAATCCAACCCAAATACAATATAAAAAACCTTCAATTTATTCAGTAAATAAAATTACATAAAATCTAAATGGAATTTCTATTGAACAAATACTATAAATAATTATTAAGTTGTCATTTCAATATGATTAAACCTAAAAATATCGTTCTATATGCTCAGAATCCCACGTTTAATTATTTCATTTCTGAAACTATTATTACCTAAAAAAAATTTAAATTTTTTTATTCGATAATAACTGTGCGAGCGAGTTTATAGACTAGATAAATTTAAAGTATAAATTCTATCCACCATAAATAATCTAACTACTAAAATTGACTGCTTTTACTATAGAAGGGAAAGTACCGTTATTAAATAAGTAGAATTCCTTGAAATTGATTTGACATATTAGCGATGCTTAATCTTATTCCAGGTCGTAGACTAAAGATAGAAATATTCCAAAATGCACTTTCCTTTTAAGCAAGTCAAATTTAGTCTTCTTTTTTTCTTTACAATTTTTCTTCAGCATTTTTTTTTAAAATTAATCGAGCTATTTAGAGCAAAGATGTGGTAGATTTTAAGATACCACTACCTTTATTTTCAATTAAGGATTTTGATGTGATTTATTTAAAATTTTGGTTGTTCGAATATAAATTAATAAAAATAAAAACTAAGTATCAAGGCTTAAAGTTTTGAATTACTGACAGTATTTAAATTTTTTAAGCATACAGATATACGAGATTTAAGATTTTATTACTTTTTACTCTTTGTTATATTTTGA
>LSSN01005542.1:0-14055 GCA_001970855.1 Smittium culicis | reverse complement strand
TTAATCAGTAGAAGCGGAATGAGCAGTTTCCTGCAACGGACGAGTACTTTGCGCCTTTGAACATGTCCTTTTTTAGGTTGAAGACTTTGATGGCGTCGATTTTGAGACCAGAGACGGAAGTCTGGAGCAGCGAGTAGTCAACAGAGATTGAATTTGCGTTAGCGTTAGCGTTTGCGATTGCTTTAGCAGATGGTCCAGGCGGCTTCAAGGAGAATTTGAATCTGATTTGGATGTTATTTTTTTTGGAAGCACTAATATCGCCGATCTGCCATTTGATGAGCGAATTTGCCGAGTCGACAGAATAGTTGCCTGCAGAACACTTGGCATCGATGTTGTATGCAGATGAGCTGATTGGAATTGTTACAGTGACGTTGCTTATTGTTTTTGAGGCGTTGAAGTTGGGGTGAAGTTTTATATTATACCCGAGCTGTTCGGTTGAGCTTTGCGGGTCGGGGTTATCGGAGGATGAACTGAAAGAAGTTTTGGGCAGATCAATTTTACTGAAATCGACGATAAGGGGCAAAATTTTCAATTTATCGATGTATTCATGTTTGATGGAGTAGTTTGCTAACTTGAACTTTCCGTCGGGGGGGATGAAGCTGAGGACTTTACTTGATTCAAAGATTTTTAAGCGAACGCATTGGTGGAACCAGCAATCGTCAATAAATTTAGGATGGTTTAGGATGATTTTAATTTCGGGCATACCGTTAACCTTGCAGTTTGCGGAGATGGAGCCCATAATGTCGTAGCTTACTAAGTTTCCAGTGGAGTCAACAACGGTACTGATTTTTTCTTCAAAATCGAAAAAGGATTCGTTGTTTGTGTAGCTTATAGAGTCGCGGCCAGATTCTGTTTTGAAGTTTTTTCTCCAAGGGAGAATATTTGGGCTGTTTTCAGAGCCTACCAGCAAGTTTTTGTTGGCTGAGTTTGAGGTGTAAGAGTTTGCACGCCAATACTGGTTTTCGGTTTCAATTCTGGCAGTTTTTAGGTGAGATTTACCTATACCAAAGCCAGAAACAGATTCGATTACACCTTGCAGGAGGTTAGGGATAGGTACAATTCCAGTTAGTTCAGCTACATCAGTGATAATGATGTGACCTTCATCTATCATTTCAGAGAGGAGTTCATAAATAACAATGAAGTTGTCTTTAATGGACTGTACTGATAACTTGCCAATATATACATCTAGGACTTCTACAAAATGATTTATAAATTCTAAAACTACAATGGGCGGCTCTATTGGAAAGAGAGTGAGTGAGTGAGTGAAGAGTTGTGTTATAAAAGGGATTAGGAATAAAGGGGGGGGGTATGATGTTGGCGTAGAGAAGGAGGAAAAGGAAGAGAATTCCTATATTGTTAAATTTAAGGTGATGTAAGGGTTGGAAGTATTTACCTTCTTGAGAGACTACGCAGCAGAAAACGATTTTATCTCTAATTAAAAAAATGCAAATAGGACCGAGAGGGCTTTTATAGATAGGGTCGTTTTTTTGAAAAGAGGGGTCAGTAGACAATTGGACAGAAAAATGCTTTGAAATGGTTAAAGAGGCGACTTTTGAAATAGAATCGTTTCGGTAATGCTTTTCTAGTATACATGTTCTAAATATGGAGAGTTATAATGAAGAAAATATATTAAATCGAGTGTGAAAGGAGAGATGAGTTAGGAGATTTTGAAGTAAGTCATGGGGCAAAATAAACGGTTTGCTATGATGGATTGAACTAGCTATTCGAAGTGTAGTAAAAGGATTGGGGGATGACTAAAGGATATAGGGGGCTATATACTATAAGAAAGTATATTTATAATTTATATATAGGAAAGAAAAGAGATAAAGTACCCAGACTCGGTTAAAATAAACAGACTGTCGATTGGCATTTTATATTTGTAGTTTATGTACACTTGCAATAAAAAACTGTAATTTAAAAAAATAAAATCGCTTAAATAAAGTAACTTTAAAAAATATTAAGGCTCTGAGCCTAATATGATAATTGCTGTAAAATATCTAAACTTTAAATCAAGCCTTGAAAATTTCGAATTAATTTTAGCAGCAAATAAACTGTAGCCATTTTTTTATTTATTTTTTTCATTTCAGAAATTTTGGATATTTATTGGACAATTTAATTTATCATGTCAATAGCATACTACAACGAAGACTGGAACTTTATTCTGTCCAATAAAATTTCCAAAGCTAATATTTAGAAAGCCAATAATAGGATTGTATCAAACAGACAATAAATAGAGACAAATTTTGGACAGAATTGTTTGGTTGTTTATGCGTTTTGCTTTTCCTTAACCCTTTCTTGTCCAACACTCTTTAAAAAAGTCAATTTTATGATTCGTATACGATTTATAAGCAGTTATATTATTTGCTTCTATTCTTGAGCAAACCAATAACTATACGTATCTCGAAATTATATTAATTTATTCAATTCAGTTGGCTATATTTGGTTGATCAAATATAGTCTGCCGCCCGTGAAAGGGTTAAATACGCAAAATTCGAGCGATACGTAAACCTTCACATCATACACTACGCCATTACCCTCTACTCTATTTTATACTCAGCACTATTTTCACTAAGCAGTTGTTTTCTATCTTGTATTCTTCTCATCATATTGGAGTTTAATGTGTAAGATAGACAGGTAGGCAGCTTTTTTTTTCGTTTCTTTTTTAGCAAAGAGTTATAGGTAGGTAGCTTTTTTTATTCTTTAGTCTTTTGACAGAGAGTTATAGGTAGCTACCTGAGTGGGAATAAACTCTTGAAAAGCTTAATTATTTCCTATGAAATCTTATTAAATAAATTAATGGCTATTCAGAGTTTTCTAAATGTTTATTATTATCTATAGACAGTTTTCTTACTACTTGCTATCTTTGCCATCTCACTTCCCGAAAATCATGCCATATCCAACTCCATTGGCCAAGCTCTAATGACCTTTCCTCATTCTCTGCCAATAATTCTCTTTAATAAACAATACTTAACAGCAATTGGCAGTTCTTAATTTTGATCTTAGCCACTTAGCACATTAATCAATTCGACATTTAGTGCCAAGATACAGAAGCTAAATGCTTAATTTCCCTTTCTATCACCAACAGATATTTTCAATGCTAATCAGACTAATCATTTTTAATTACTTTATTTCATTGGTCAGATCAGCGGATCAAATCTATTTAAAGTTTTCTCGTATATTTAAGTATTTGGCACTATCCGATAAAATAGTTTTAAAAGCTCTCATAATTGCTGATAAAGCACCCATTATTAATTAAATAATAGCTATTATTAAGTAAAAAAGCGTCCACTAACCGCTAAATCGTTTCTAACATTTTTTTTTGTTTGCGAAATATTCTTACTAATCATAATTAAAAAGAATTTCTCGGCCATAAGTTTCTGGAACTCTGCTTTATTTTGTCCCCTCTTTTAGATTCTGAACTGCCTTAACTTATAATTATCTCTTTCATATTCAAATACGTGACTACTCTCTTCACTACCTCCTCAAAACTCTCTATAAACTCATCTTGACTCCAAAGCCTCACTATTCAAATTACTCTCTAATAATATGTCTACTTCTTTAAAAGACGCCGCCACCGAGGTTGTGTCTGAGACTGCCGTTGAAAATTCTGCCTCTGCTTCTTTAAACCTCACTAAAAACTGGAAAACTATCGCCATTGCCGCTGCGTCCTCCATATCCCTCGCTGCCTTGGTTTATTACCTATACCGCTCCTCCGCTGCCTCTTCAAAAGGCGATTCCCCTGAATCTACTACTGAACCAAAAAAATCTAAAAACAAAAAGAGATCTAAAGCGAAGAGAAACAGTTCAATCCCAAAACCTTCCGATCCTCAACCTCAAGCCTCTGGTACTCTTCCACTTTAACATATACCTTATCTCTAAAAGAAAATTTAAACTAAACTTATTCCCTACTATAACTAATACTCTCACTCTATTTTTTTTAATAAAAAAAACTAAAAAAAAGATGATTCTGAGCTAGAAAATATGACCGATGAGCAAATCTCTCAATTATCCGAAACTGAGAAAAAAAATATCTCACAAAAACTAAAAGGAAAAGGAAACAAATTCTTCCAAGCTAAAGAATACCAAAAGGCTGAAGCTCTATACTCCTCTGCTTTACGCTTCGACAAAAACCCCATTTTCTACTCCAACCGTGCTGCTTGCTACTACTCCCTCCAAGAATACGAAAAATCTATTAAAGACTGCAATGACGCCCTCAAATTCGAACCAAGATACGTCAAAGCCCTAGTTAGAAGAGCCCAGTCCTACGAAAATATAAACAACCTCCGTGAAGCTCTTTATGGTATCACTCGTCCTCATACCTATTTTTTTTAACCCTCTTTCTATATCTTACCTTTCATTTTAATCATGCTCTCCTTACCTTTACTATTGCTCTCTTATCTGATAATTCCCTATGCTGTTAGACTTTACCACTGTTTGTATCATTGAAGACTTTAAAAACTCTGTTGCATCTACTGGCGCTGAAAGAGTTTTGAAAAATCTCGCAGAATCTGAAGCAAAAGCTACCATTGCCGTAAATACCCATCTCTCTTTCTCTTGTATATTATTAAAATTTTTTTTACCCTACCTTATACATTAACTTTTATTTTTATTTTTTTTTTTAATAGAATCGTCAACCCAGATTACCTTCTAGATCATTCATCTCTGGCTACTTCAACTCCTTTACATCAAGTATACCTTTTTTTTTTTAACTCAATCTATCTCTTTTTCCATATCCACTACTCAGTCTTTAATATTAATCAATTTATTCAGTCTTTTCTTTTGGCATACTTCAATTTTTATACTCATTTTTCTTTTTTGTATCTAGACGGTAGCCCCGCTGTTCAATCTGGTGATTCTGAACTCAGCCAATCAGAAAAAGATTACAACCAAGCCTTGGAACTTGCATCTGCTAAAAAGTTCTCTGAATCGATTGAATTTGTTCAAAAAGCAATTAATGGCGGTATTTCTGAAGTTAATACCACCGCTGCTGCTGATGCTTACAGTCTCATGGGTGCATTCAATTTCTTGAAAGGATCCCTTGATTTAGCTGAAAAAGACTTTGATACCGCTCTAAATCTAAACCCAAAGCATTGTAGAACCCTTTACAGAAAAGCAAATATGCTAACTGAGAAAAAAGATATTGTTGCTGTTGAAAACTTGATCCAAACAGCTCTAGAAATTAACCCTAGTGATCCTGAAGGCTACTTCCAATCTGGCCAAGTATCTTTCTTGAAACAAGACTTTGATTCCGCCTCCAAAAAATACCAAAAAGCAATCGATATTGACCCTAATTACGTCTATCCATACATCCAATTGGGTGTTGCCCTCTTCAAATTAGGAAGCATAGAAGACGCTTTCCAAATCTTTAAATCTGCAATGTCTAAATTCCCAAACCGCTCTGATCTATTCAATTACTATGGTGAAGTTTTAGCTGAACAAGGCGGTTCTACTGATGCCATTAAATCTTTCGACGATTCTATCAAACTTGACAAATCAAATCCTTTACCATATGTCAATAAAGCAATTTCCACCTTCCAATCTACCGGAAACTTTGAAGTTGCTCTTGATTTGATCAAAGAATCTATGAATGGTAACTATAAACACTCTTTTTTTATTCTTTTCATCCTCAATTTTTTTCAAATTCAATTTCTTATGCTTCTTTATTCATCCCCTATATTTATATTCCACAACTAATTTTTTTTTAATCAACAATTTCATACACAGCCGACCCTGAATGCGAATTAGCCATTGCCGCATTATCCCAAATATACTTACAATTGGGTATGTTCGAAGACAGTCTTGTAATGTTACGCCGTGCCGTCGAAGTTGCAAAATCTGAAGATGAAATGATCAGCACAATCACGTTCCGCGAAGTAATTCCCCCCACTTTTTCCTCTCCATAAAATTTTATTCACCAAATATTTTTACACATACTCTACTTTTCAAAAGCGCAATTTATTCAATTTTTTTTTAACCCCCAAAATAACTAAATAGACTACTGCCGCTCAATACCGTTTCATCAAAGAACACCCTGACCTAGTCTCAAAAATAATGAATCAATAGATGCGTAATTTTTTTTACAAACCACAGTTTTTCTCTTCTCATCTTGGACACAAAGCTAACCCAGAATCCAAAATACAAGTTGTGTAAAGAAAAATGCCACTTTTCTGTTATTAAAATTATTATTAGCAATAAGCCCCTTTTATTTATATATATCAATTAAAAAGTATTTTACACTTATTAAAGAAACCTTATCATAACTAGTAATAGAAATAGAAATGTTTTTATTGAATTTAGGCCGATTTTGGCTAACTCTAATTCAAGCAAACTAGACTCAATAAACACAGCTTGTTTCTAGATTAACAAAATTTATAGACTAAACAAAACCTATAGCCAAATAGACGATGTATTTTAATATAATCTAATTTCGAATCAAAAAAAGCTAAGATTTTTAAAGACTACTATCCGCGGAATAATTAATGTGTTTTTATTTTTAAATTTAAAAAAAAAATATGCATTTTTTACTTTAAGATAATTAGCTATAAATGCTAAAAAAGAATAAATGGCTGTTTTTGGATAAGTTAAAATAAATAGCCTGCTAATAAAATAGCAAGTTTAATTTTGAATATAGTTAAATCTACTAACTAAAAACTCATATTAAGAGCAAATAAATAATGACTAATTTATTTATTTTTTGAAACATACAAGTGGTATTATATGCTTTATATCCTACATTTTTCGTCAATGTCTGATATTTAAAGTATAATATCTACCAAGTCATTTATTGAAGACGCGGAGGGAAGAGATTATCGTGCGAATCTCCCAATATGATTGATAAAAATTGTTTTATAATAATTCAAATCCATAAATGCACTCTAGATAACCTTTCCATACCACTAAAAAAAAATCCATCATCTTCAGTTTCAATAGAATACCCTCAAAAATATGTGGTTTAAATGCCACGCTTTAAAAAAATTTTATATGATTATTTGGAGGTATTTTAATCAACGAATTAATACTCAAAAAAGATCTAATATATACAATATAATACTTAAATATAGATAAATAGTAAATATTTAAAAGTAACAAAATATCCTTCATGAAATTACCAATCTCTTTCCTAGAATGAAATTCTAATTAATATACCTTTATTAAAAATAAATTGAAATTACTTAATCTATAGGTATATCAATAAGATAGTATTCAATAAGTATAAAAGCATTAATTAGTGATAAACAGAAAAACTATCAAATTTCGAGTTTCATTCGAAAGAACTATCCCAAATAAATATTCGAATCTGCTTAAAGAAAAATAGCTACTTGAAATAGAATTTAAGCGCAGAAATTAACATCCATGCTCGAAATATTAATTTCTAGATCCTGTGATTCGCAAAAAAATAATTCTCAGAGGTTATGACACCTTTATAATAGAAATATAATTATCGATACGCATTTCCAATATAATGTTAAGTTCCATTATCGTTTATTATTAATATACGAACACACAAATTATACGCTGCAACAACTAGAATTTTTTTCATCAAACACTGGACGTTACTTTAATCCACAGTTTTCGAAAAATTATCTTATACTCATATAATAAACCCTTATTTTTGTTTACCAAGATCTGAATTTGTATATTTTTTTAACAGTCGAGGCCCTATTTTCATTAGTATCAGTGTATTTAATACCTCACAATCGCTATATTTCTAAAATCCAAAATTAATACTACTCACCACACTACTTCATATTAACCATAGGTCATCCTCAATCTATAATAAGCTTGGTATGGTCGATTTGATATTTTTTAAAATATTCCTACCCTTTAATAAGTGATAATAAGTCATATCTTATCAGTAGAATAAATGAAGGAATTAAAAAAATTTTACAAAAAAAAGTATAAATTTATAAATTTATTTCTTAATTTCTAATATTCTTTTATAAAATTTCGAATAAATTTTTTATACAATAGAAAAATATTATTTAGAAAAACAATTTAGAAATATCATATAAAAGATATAATTTAGAAATACCATATAAAAATATCATTTAAAAGAGAATCACTAATTATTAAAGAAGAATTAAGTCGTATTTTTTATCATAATCCCGCATTACAAACAAAAATTAGTTTTACAACACCTCATTTAATAAGCTAACCACAATGGATTAAACATTAGCCTGAATTTTAGCTTTCAAACCAAATTCCATTTCCTCTACTCATAATCAAGTTATTAATTCCCAATTTTTGGAAGCGTATCTATTAATTAAATTATTTCTGAATAAAAATTATTAAATAAACATTAAATATTTTATAAATTACATTTCATGATAATCAGTTACACGCACCACAACCAAAAAGTTTTTTTTGAAAACTACAAATAAAAATTTCAGTTACTATATAAAGGTATAAAATTGCTTTAATAGTTCGTGTGTATCTAAAAAATTTAAATTTATACTAATAGCAAATTTTTTATAAAATAAATCTCCGTCAACTTGAAAAAATGTGAATTTTTTTTGTATAAAATGAAGCTTGATATGAATTTTTGAAAATCACACAATTCGAAGTATAAAAATATTGTCGATATAAGCATAAAGACCGTTTCATATATAATTTTTGGGTTTTGCCTGTAGGTAATGGCATAATCTTAACCAAAAACACTATTTAAAACTAAATATTCTTAATAAATTTAAATTTACAAGTTATTCTCCAAAAAAAATTGTCGTTTATATTGATTTTATTGATCAATAAGCCATTTTGTAGCTATTTGATATTAATTATATAATTTTTTCTTGTTTTATTTATTTTTTGTGCTCATAAAAAGTCGTATTTAGTAAAATAAAATATTTAACGCTACATTAAAATTATGGTTTAAATTGAATAAAGGTTTAAAAAAATGATACTACGTTCAGTTGTTAGAAGATATTAATAGTATCATTAAATAATCATAAAAAATGACTTTACCTCATTGAAAAAACATTAAAAATATTTAAACTGTTTTAATTTAAAATAAATGCTGCTATAGAGTAAAAAATATATAACTGGTAATTTATTATTCAAATTAATACTACCAATTTCTTGATATCTAACTCGGAAAAATAAACTCAAATCCAAACTTTTTTTAACTAATAATTAATCCTTAAATTAATATAAATTATATTAAAAGTTCATTTTTTGTTATTATTTATATTAAAATTAATAAATGATAATGAAGAACCAGAATTTATAAATATATAAAGAGATAAATTGATATAAAAGATGCGCTTTGAGCTATTAGTATATCAGCCTTGAAAACTTCAATTTTATGTAAAAAAATTTAAAAACATTGGAAAAAAATATCAAACGGCCGTAATTCTT
Organism: Smittium culicis; assembly: GCA_001970855.1. Classification (NCBI taxonomy): domain Eukaryota; kingdom Fungi; phylum Kickxellomycota; class Harpellomycetes; order Harpellales; family Legeriomycetaceae; genus Smittium; species Smittium culicis. The sequence continues at coordinate 4,701 of LSSN01005542.1, read as the reverse complement.
CTACTTGCCTTATTATAAAAAAATTAATAAATCCACCGAAAAAATTAAATATAAATAAAACCCAAAAAAATGATATTAATTTATTTCCTATATCTATATTTTATATTTTAATCGAATTATCAATCAAGACCCTAATGAACCAAAAATTGGAAATTTATATAGCCCTAATAGAAAAAATGAAAAAAATTACTATTGTTTCCATTTATTCACATGGATCGATATTTTTGAAAAAATACAAAAACACTTTCTGATAAATTATCATCCACAAAATAAATGAACATAACTTAAAAAAAGTATCAGAGTAGCATATAATGGCCAAAAAAAAATTATGTAAAAAATGAAAAAATTTACTTTAATACGCAAATACGTGTTTATCGCTTACGAGTTATAAAATTTTATTGAATACATTTTATAACAATATTAAATTGCAATGAATTTTTTAAAAGTAATTTTAAGAAAACCTAAATATATTTTAGCAGATATACACATATTTGAATAATTATTAGTATATTCTATGGTTTAATATCCTAAATAAATCTATCAACCGGGTTCTTTTAAATTATGGGCGCCCTTTGATAAGCAAAAATTTGAATTATAAATAAATTTATATATTAGAAATAAATAAAATTATAAATTCTTTAAAAATATATATATAATATATTGACTAAGAATTTTTTTTTTGTTAGTATTCGGGTTACTCTGATATAAATAAAAATATTTACAAGATAAAAACCAGGAAAGATAATGATTATAAACTAACCGATTAAGTTATTAATATAATTCTTACAAGCGTTTATATGTATCGAAAAAATTTCAATTGAGTCTAATATCAAAGTTTTTTAACAAAAATTAAAGTAAAGATGTCAAAGTAGTATGGATTAATTTATTACATTTAAAATTTTATTAATTGAGTATAGCTGATTTTTATAGTTTTATTACAAATAATTTATTGTAAAATAAGCTAAAATTAGGTATTTAGTATTAAATTTAATTTAAATATGAAAATAAGTATATCAAATATATATATATATATAATGTTAAATCAGATCTGTCGTTAAAATTGATATTCAAATTTACAAATCAATAATCAAAAAAGATTACTACTTTTTGAAATAACTTTCGATATTTGCATTTTATTGAAAAAAAATCATATATAGAATATTCTTCCCTTAGATTTTATTATCTTGAACTATGCTTACATGTAATACCAATATCTTCATAATATATATTTTTTTATTTTTAAGCCTTGTTATATTAGAAATGAAATATTTTTATAATAATAATTACATTTTTTGGGAATTTTTATTTTAAAATTTACCTAATTTTAACTAAGATCTAAATATAAAAGCTCAATTTTATCATGAAAAAATTATACTTAATATATAAATAATGATTATTTTTGATTCGTCGCTGTAAATAATTTTATATATTGCGAGAATCTTGTTAGATGGGAAATTTAGCACATTTATAAAAAATTAAATTCTATAATAAAGGCCCATTATATTTATTTTTTACAAGTATAACTGAAGATAATGACAGCAACTGTAAGCATTAATTATTACTCTCAATTTTATGATAATTTCAGCAGTCTATAGTTAATGAATTTTTTAAAATTTCCTTTTTAATATATTATAAAATATTTAAGCTAATTTTTTACTATAAATTAACTACTACATTTTTTATTTGTGTTAAGTTATATGGATAGAGTGTTCACTTAAGATCATTTGACATTTGCAGATTTAAAATATATTGTATAATATTAATAATAATTTATGTTTCTGTCAGCAATTGTTTGAATTATAGGAAAAATTGAATCCAAAGATTACTTTTATTTACGGTAGAATCTACAGTTGAAATGTATGCTTATGGGAGAGATTATCAATATCTTATATTTTGATACTAAAAATTACCAATATTAGTAATTTATTAAATATATACTTATATATATTATATAATATTTATTTCTATTAAGTGTATTTTGAATAATTATTGCGTGCAAGTTTTAGATTTTAAATTTTATTCAGGCCTTGTAAGATAATTTATATAATTAAAACTCAAAAAAGAAACATTATTTATTTTTAAACACTCGCAAGAGTTAGTAGTTTTTCTGAAATTTTAATAAATTTATTAGATCCTATTTTATTCTATTCATAGTTATGAGCATTTAAAAATTTATTTATATTATTACTTGATTCGAATTATATTCATAAATTTCAAATAAACTTTATTAATAACTAATTCATCTATAGAAATAATTTTCAGCATTTTTTTCAGAATTATTTTCACTTTTGAATTAATTTTTTTTTTGAAGATTTTTATGTCATATTTTTAGACACTATAAATTTATCGCCAATAATTATAATATATAAATCTGAATTCCCCAAATAACTATCCAATCTACATGAAAATACACATTATGCAGTATAATGTATCATTTTAATAATAAAAAATTCATTTTAAAAATTTTACATATCGAAATTCAGTCAATAAATATGTTTCCATGTTTTTAATTATTTAAAACAAAATTTGTTGATTAATACGGATTTATTATATTAATTTCACTCTGGTATACTTATAAAAGCATAAATTAACATAAAATACATAGTATTTTAGTATTTTTAAAAAAATTCTAGTTTTAGCTTAAGGGTATCTTGATTCAAAACATATCAAAATTGTCGCATATTTTTAAATATTTTTTAAAATATAGATTTACGGTTATTATATGAGCCAATATCTGATATATTATTCAAAATATTATAATAATTCAAGTTTGACGTTTAATTATCTTTTAAAAGCTTTTTTTTCCTTTTAAATTTCTCATATAAATTTTGAAGGTTTTTTCCATGATATTTATTATCTTTAAACCGAAATTTTTTTTAAAGAAATTTTAACAAATACTGATTATATTCGAAACAAACGTGATTATTTATAATGTATGTAAAAATTTACAGCTCATAGTAAAAATTAGGGGTTAAAAGGGTTTTTCATCTTATTTCAACAGCAATTTAACCAATACAATCATTAGTTCCAAAGCTTTAATTTACATCGAATAAATGTTTATTTAGGTCTAAAAATGGTTTTTTTTCTATTAAATTTCGAAATATGTGATTATTATGAATTTTTTTGCGTTTTAATTAGAATGTAAATAAAATCTAATACAAAATAATAGATTAAATAATATAAGGAATTTAAATAATTAATAATAACGGATAATTTCACAATTAAATACATTATTAAAGCCTATAAGACCAATATAAAAGCCCTATAAATATCTGATTGCACTAATTATAAAAAAATTTGAGATTTGATATAAAGATGATGCTCATATGAATTTATTTATCATTAAATTCTAAATTCTGATCAAAAAAATTGTATTTTTTCTTGAAAATTTAGTTATGAAATTTGTGATATGGTACTGCTTACTCGTTTTATATAATTGCGAATATTCTGAAATCATAATCATATTGTATTTATAACGTTTCAAAAAAATATGATATAAATAAATTAATCTACAAAGGTTTTTATAATGTATGTATTTTTTGTTGGTATGAGAGCCATCTATAGAAATCGTATAGTAATCACGATTTTACTTATAAATTATGGAGGTTTTTTTCATATTTATTCAAATTCTACTTCATCTTTATGAAAATATCACTTTTTTTTATCGATCTTGATTGAACAGCTATTTAATTATAAAATTATATATATTTAAATATAATATATCGCGCTTATAAACTAATATTTTAGACTTAAGGGTTATAACATAGTGTATTGTTTAATGTGCTTTCTATTAAATGAACATGTAATATAATTTATCTCATTAGGATACCATTTCAAATAATATATAATCATTAATAATACTAGAGATAGTCTTTAATATTTATTGGTGTTATTATTGATAACACATTTAAAAAGTTATTCTAGATAAATATGTTTAATATTTAATCATAAACTGCACGAATTTTTTAAGATGAAAGATAAATATTTAAATAAGCGAGTATTATAGAGTAATTCATCATTATACTATCTCATTGAATAAAAACAAAGGAGGGGAGATGTTATATTATTTATTAATAAAAAGATTAATAGTGAATTATATATTATGAAACGGAATTTCAATTTTAATGTATTTTAACTACTTTATTATTTGAAATTGTAAAAATTTTCTATATGTCTATATTTTAAAAATTATGAATATATATTTTCAAAAGTAACTAATGCTTTTACAATGTATACTATTTTCAGAAAATAAAAAATAGTGAAACGGAACAATATATATATATTGTGGAACTCTAAATTATTGTTACGAATTAATTGACAGTTTTCAATAAAATTTAGAATCAATAAGATGAGTTAAATCCATGATACTAAATCTTTTTGATCCAATATTTGAAGAAGTGTGTAACGAAAAATAATTTAAAAATAAAAATCAAGTAGCGTATAGTGACAAGAAAAAATGTAATTTTTTTACATGGTACTGAATATTAATCAATGATTAGGACAATAAAAGCGATATTAGTCGAATAATCAATATAGTATTCTTGAATTTTTATGAAAATTATGGATTATTTTCGTTGAATTTTATTTATAATTTTTTTATAATGATAATTGATAATAAAAAGTAAAGCTTTTTTAATTATTTTTGATCAAAATTTATAAACAGTTAAAATAGAATTGAGACATAAGACGCTTAACGATAGG
>LSSN01005540.1:0-27615 GCA_001970855.1 Smittium culicis | reverse complement strand
TGGACGATTTAAATAGAAGGGGATGGATTAAATGCTATAGGCTAGGGTAAAGTATTAAAGGCAAGCTATATGGGAGATTATTTCAAGGATCAGAACTTTTCCTATTAAGTTTTTCCTACTTTGCAACATATTTTTATTTTATAATCTTAATAAAAATTATCGTCGAATGAATAATCTAACACAACCAATAACTTTACCTAATAAAATTAAGCAAATAGAATTTCAAAGAAAAAAAGTTCCGCTTATCCAAAGAATTTCCCATATGTTATAAAAGTGAGCTAAAAGAAAGAGAAATAGGATAATGGTTGCGCATTTACAATAAAAAGCCAAAGCCAAAACCAGTTTGTACCCAGGTTTAAATTGGGCAGATAAAGCTAATCCAAACAAATCATAAATAAAAGACTTTTTTGTACGAAACATATTGGCGATATGCTACAGAGATTTTTTTTTTAATCACGGAATTTTATTGGTACGATAACAATATGCTACAGAGATATTTATTTATTTTTTTTTATCGCTAGAGAATTTAATGTGGTATTAATTTCCAGAATTTCATAATCCCAAGTAAAAAAAAAATGAATAAAAAAAGCTATGTACCAAAGAGAGAGAGAGAGAGAAAGAGAGAAGAGGTGGTAGGTGGAAATTTAGCGAGTGAGTATATCCAATGATTTAGAATATTGTTGGTAGTAGACAAGAAATTTTCAGCATATGGAGGAGAATGTCTTGGTAGTTTATAGTGGGGGGGGGGGGTTGATAAGTAATAGTTTTTTTGTTAATGTATTAATGAATTAATGTATTTTTTTTTGGATAATAATTAAAGGTAAAAATGTATGAGGTTTTGGCATTGTTAATAAGAGGGCTGTTAATAGAAGTGGTGGAAAATGTAGTATTAAGTAAATGGGTATTAATAATGATAGAGGTGATGGAGAGGGGGGGAAAGTGTATTAGCTAAAATCATAAAAGAGTTGTATTAATAATTGGGATTCTGGAGCCTTGGTATTTTGTATTATTTAATTTTAATTTTTCATTTCAGGAGTCAACCATGTGACGATAATAAAAGAATACTAATGAACATAATTGCACAGTAGATAATGAAGGCAATATAATATGAAGAGTAAATGGGTATAGCTAAATATAGAACAATGTATTCAGCTGAAGAAAGAAGATGCAAGGGTAAAAAAAATGAATTTTTTTGTGCGCATTGTGGGGGAGGTGAATGTGAGTATATAAATAAGGGTTACGAATAAGAGAATAGTTTATCAGAAACTGGTTTATACCTTGGCATTCTTAGTAGACAAGAAGTCATTGTTTTTTAGAGACGTTGCATATTATATATAGGATTAATTATATACTTTTATACTTTTATATTTATCTGGATGTGCTGTGCTGAGGTACAGGCATAATTGTATTTAGACAAATCATAGGTAAGAAAAATAGTGCATTACAAGCAAGTTAAAATATTTTTTTTGTTTTTATTACAAATGAAAAAATTGTGGGCATTCATTAGTTGAATTATAAGGAGGAAATTTGAGCAATCGAGATAAAAAAAAAAGAGGGGGTAGGAATAGAGAAGGTACATAGCGAGTGGGTGGATGATTAGTTGGATTAAATTAGTTTGTTTCCGAAAAACGTTTTTGTTTTATTTTTTATTTTTCAGTTTTCAGTTTTTAAAATGGTTGAAGTGAGGAATTGCTGATTTATAATTATAGTAAGAATGTTTTACAATTAATAATGAATTTATTCAATGTAGTAATCCAAAAAAAAAAAAACAACAACACAGAAAGAAACAATTGAGGGAAAAAAAACAGAGCGGGCGAATAATATACACAGACAGAAGGTATCGGACCAACCACAGAGCGACGATATAACCCGGAGAGAAAATAAGTAGATAAAATCCGGAAATAAACAGAAAAAAGCAGGAAATAATACAGAGGAACTGAAATTCAGGTCAAAAGAGATCGCAAGTCAGTTTAATAGGATAAAGCCAATCCCACCCACTAAGTGCGACAAGTAAAAACATTAAAGGTAAAATACCCTTCCCATCTACGCAAATAATTGCAAGAAAGCGTTTTTCTACATCTATTATTTAAGTTTACCTGCACTAACTAACTAAAATAATACAAGATGTATACATATCTACATTCTTGTTATCAAATTGGTATTTTGATTTGGCTGGGGTGTTTTGGGTTTTGCATTAATAATCCAGCTGACTGGCAGGAGAAGGGAGGAGGAAATGGGGAGGGCCATATACAGGTTCTAACTACATTTTATGCTTAGCATTCAAAACCCTCTAATTCGGGTTGCTTTATATTTAAGCTCTCCTATTCGCATATTGAGTTAGTGCATATTATTTTTCTATTCCTGCATTGCTCTTGGCGAATTTTTTGCAGTATTAATTCTTACCTGGTATAAAGCAAGAGCAAAGTGAGAGCAGACTTGGAAACAGTCTTGTTTATGTCTCCATTTCTCTCTTTTTGTTTGCTTAATTTATCCCCAACTCTACTTTTAATTCAGCAATTATCCCCTTTACTCTAATCGGACCATCTTTCTACTATTCTATACCACACCCTTATACTAACGCTAATACTCACCCTTATACTCACCCTTATTCTCACCCTTATTCTCACCCTTATACTTTCGCAGGACTGAATATACCTTTTTTTTTTTCCTTTTTGTGGAATATTTGACCTATAAAAGCCAAAACGCTTCTTATTCCGGGCAAATGTTTAATGCCTGTCTATTGCCTAATATAGTCACAGTCACTCTATAAATCCAAACATTTAGTTACACAGGCACTCACATAGACCCATTTTGGGAACATTTGACCACCATTTTAAGATCAGAAGACACCAAAACCTTCGCAATCAGAATAATTAGCGCTTATAAATAGCCCCAAATTAACTTGCTGATTTAATACTTCTATTTTAGGCATTTACAAGGAGTTACAGTTGACACCTCGCCAGTTTGTTGCTAATACTATCTTATAAAAAAAGGCTTATCTAATACTGTTTAGCCTATTTAAACGGGTAACCAATACCATAATCCTTACTACACTAAGCTTTATCTATACTTTATTTAACATTTCTTTATTATAATTCATCAGCTGCTAATTTCCGCTTTGTATTCTAAACTTAATTATCGTCTCGCTTAAATACGCTTCGACTCTCCTCCATTCACCCACACATATCCGCTTCACTGTACCTATTTTAGTCCCATATCCCCCCTTATTTTACCCCACATAAACCTCTTCTTTATATCATATACTCTTATATCTACTCCACGCCTCCCGTTTTTTTATATACCTCTTACAATTTCTGCACCCTTTGTACCTTTAAATATCCGTATTAGTTTCTGCCTTTTATTTTTAAAATTATTTGTTTCCTGATCTCCCCCCCACCTTTATCTCCCAGAAATATCTACCTTCCTCCCCTCCCCCTCTTCAACCCCAATACCTTACTCTATACTTATTCCTAAAAAAAACAATAGCTTGCTCAGATATTCTCTTATATACCTCCATTTATCCCTCCTTCGATTATAACTTTCGTGTAGACCAGCTATTTCCAGCTTTATAAATCGCTCCCCCCCCCCTCCTACGATAATAACTTTCTACCTGATCATACAATGGACTTGAATAAACGATTCAGCAACAGCAAGCTGTTCAAATCTTTTGACCTTAGTATTTCAAAAAGGTATTTTCTTAAATATTATTCGTACTCTTTTTCACAATCATCACACAACCACTATGCCCTCCCTCTCATCAATTTCACTTTATTCCATACTTTTTATCCTATTAAGCCCTTCTAAAATATTTATACTTCTTTAAATAATTAGGAAATCCAAAACACAACAAAATATAGAGCATTCAAACAACCTCTTTGAATCACAAACCGTTAAATGGGAAGCTCAGCACTCTAGCCGCAGGAGGAGCTTCAACCAGCTCTTCTCCTTCAACAAGCAAAAAAAGTCTTTCGTCGAGCAAGAAACTATCAGAGAAGAAGAAGAAGAGGAGGACCAAGTTCAAGTAGACGATTCAACAACCTCAAACGTCAGCATAAACGTCAAGAAGAGTTCCAGGCACCACCAACAAAAAAATTTCGTCGGCGACAATATCGCCTCTGACACATTCATCAATAGCCCGTACTCATACCCTGTCGGCAAACCCATCCCTTCGCTTTCTCCGTCGCCATCTCTATCGCCAAAAGATGGAACTACAGATAAGTACTCTACCATCCCTAAATCAGCAAAAGCCGAATTCGACGTCTCCCAGCTCGACGTTAATGTCAAAGACTTTGGCATCATTCCCACCGCCAAGGGAAACTTGGCCGGCGTCGACGTCTACTCCGTCGACTACTACTACTTCCCCACAAAGTCCAAGTACAACCACCCTACCTCCGCGCAAACGCTTAACGCCGCCAGCTATCACCGAGCCCAAAAACCTAAACGCTCCATCGGCACCGCCAAATCAATGACTTTTGCAGCTCATTCTTCGAGTAGCGGTTCCGTCCTGCCTCCAACCTCCAGGAAAACTAGCTCTTCGAAACACAACTTCAACCAGCATTTCGCAACATCAACCCTCAGAAACTTCTCATCCTCATCATCGTCCTCATTGCCATTCAACAACAACATCGAACTAGGCTCAAACAACCCCTTCTACAAACTCAAATCCAAAACTCTCAACAAAGACTACCTCCACACCCCCATCGTCGATAAAAGCCTCATCTCCCAATAACTATAATTTATCCCCCTTCCATCCCTTCTTTTTTCTTTCTAGACTACTCTCTCTCTCTCTCTCTATCTCTCATATATTCTCTTCACCATCTATAATCAGCCCCGTCCCCCCCTCCCCCCCCATAATCTTTTTTTTTATGTATTTTAGAATATTTCTCTTTTTTTTTTTTTCATTTAAAAAAATTATCCATATCCCATATATTTAATATCTCAAAATAAATCTTTACTAATATCCAATATTTATTGCCAATAATTGTTTGCAAAAGTATTTATTAAAAACAATTTTTTTTTTTTTAAAGGAACCAAGTATTTTTACAAGGCTGATTTGCTCGATTCGGCGATGGCGCTGAGCACCTTATCGTGAAGGTGGCCGTTCGTTGCCAAGATGCCCTTGTTTTTGGACAGCAGCCGGCCTACCGAAAAGTCGAGGTCGTTGCCATGAATATCTGTCACTTTACCGCCAGCTTCTGAAACGATCAGGCTGCCTGACGCATGGTCCTATAAGTTATAGTTTAAAAATAAAATAAAATAAAAGAACCGTTCGTTAAATTCAACTACAACTTATGTGGCAATTAAAAAAATAAAGTTAATTATTGTTGCAAGTTTATTGATTTTTGATACCCATATTTTTTCGGTGTACGTGTTGTTTTTGGGGAGGCGCATGTATATGTCGGATAGGCCGTTGGAAATGGTGGAGTACTTGACCTGGCTGTCGATCCTGAACGCTGGCTTGGTTATGTGCAAGATAGATGCGATCCGCGCGGATTCGGACTGGTTCGAGTGCATCGCCTCAACGGATTCGCAGAATTTGGCGTCTGCTGAATCTTTCACGTTGCTGACAAATACTTGCTTGACCGCTGAATCCTCATCCAAACCAGCCTTTTTTTTTTTTTTTTTTTTCCCATAAAAAAAGAGTTTAATTGATACTAGTAAATGAGTAATAAGAATATAGAGTGATACATGTTTAGAATATAAGGTGATGGATTTACTTGGAATGAGCCTTGGCCTTTAACGGCGTAAAAGATTTGGCCTTTGACGTTTGTGTCGTGGTTGACCAAGTTTGGGCAGCCCATAACACCGACTTGTACAGAGCCATTATTGATCAAGGCAAGGCATACAGCAAACTGGTCGCCGCGTAAGAAACCTTTTGTGCCATCAATAGGATCAAGAACCCAATGGCGTCCAACGGGGCCGCCCTCGTAGTTGCCCCTATCGATAAATTCTCTAATCTAGTTTATTTTATATGGGGGGGAAAAAAAAAAGGGAAAAGAAAAGAGAAATTATTTAGCAGCTTGTTATTAAGTATATGAAATTTATTGGAAATGTGAGTATAGTGATGGAAAAAGTATTGTACTTGAGTGCTAGAGTACTGTTCGTTAAGAATACTGTTTGAGTGGTGGACAATGGCTTCCAAAGTTTTCCCTTCATTTTCAGCGGCCAAACCTTCAGAATCCTCTTCGCCGACGTTTTTATCTAAGGGGAACTCTTTGGCCAAAATACAGTTGACAATAGCTTGTGCGGTAAAATCAGCAACTACAATAGGGTAAAAAAAAAAAAAAGTGTGTGCAAGGTAAGGCGTTGAAGGTGGATATGTATTTTTATACAGCAAAAAGAAAATTGCTCTTAGAAGAGAGAGAGAGAGAGAGAGAGAGGTGGAGTATGGGTACTTGTGACAGGAGATTTATCGTCTTTGATTATAGTTTTAGTTTCTGATAGGGTTTTGAGGATTTGTATGCATGCTCTCGAGGCAGCGCGTACGGCTTTTATAGCTACTTGAAGCTCGTGGTTATAAGCTAAAAATAAATATCAAAGCGTCAGTACTAAAAATATAATTACTACTAATTTGAAGGTGAGGAATAAATAAAATTTCTGTGTAATAACAGTAACAAAGGAATTGTGACTAACCTGACATCTTATAATAGGCCTTAACAAGGGGGATTTGTTTAGTATAAATCTGTTGTAGGGAAGGAAGGTTGATAGACACTAAAGTTTGTGATAGAAGCGAGGGATGGATGTTACTAGAGATATGTGAAAATATAAGATCCTTTTAAAGGGAGCTAAAAATTGGGCAGTATTTATAAGCAGAAGATCGAAGAGTTTGCGAAAAGTCTTGATGTGAAAAATTAAAGCCGACGTTTATTGCGCTTTTATTCTTACTAATAAACAACATCGAATTAGCCTGAAATTTGTGGAATTTGAGGTGGAAAAGACGCATTTTCGTCTTGATTTTAAAGCCTAATTTTATTATGACATTTTGGCTGCGATTCGCAATATTTAGCCAACATTTCGCCAAGCGCGTCCAATCACCATCGAGAAAAGCCCTATTGCCTTTAGCCATTATACAGCCAATAGGCGAACACATGGTTAGTGGAAGAAGCAGCAGCCAATTGGAAGTGGGAAACTAAACGTGCATTAAAAAGTAGAGTATAAAACGCAGCGCACAGCATAAAAAGCAATGCTTATTGGTTAATAATTAGAAATCTGGGCACCAAGGCGAGATTTTTGGATTTAAAGTTTGTATTAGAATGCAATATAAAGAGAAATCGAAATATTTAAAAGTTTGTTAAAGAATGCGATATAAAGAGAAATCGAAATATTTGAAGGTTTGTATTGTAGCTATAGAAAAGAAAATGAGGGGATGTGAAATGGGTACGGATTATGATGGGATTAAAGGGGTGGACTAATTTTCGCTGAATATTTTTTCTCTAGCTTTCTGGTACTCTTTCATTTTCTGCTCGAGCTTTTTTTTGTCGAAACTAGCTCTGCCGCTTGATCCTGCCCCGTTCGAGTTAGGAGTTCCATCTGCGTTGTGTTCTAAGGTATCTGATTTGTCTTTACGCGAGAGAAGCTTTATCTCTGGGCGATAAAACGTCCTGTCCTGGTTTTCCAGATACACATCGACCTTATGCACACCCTCTTTGTTCCTAATGTACAAAAGAAATTACACCTTATGTTAATAATTAGCTAGCAAACAGATTTAAATACTGTACTGTACAGCCTTTTATAGCACATATAAGGTTGGACAAATATAATAGAACTCATAACTCATACGAATTCTAATTTTTTATTTCGTCTTGTGCCACTGCTGCTGCTACTGCACACGCACCCGTAATAAATGCGAGTATTTGAAGTCAAAATAAAATTATTTAATCGTAAAAATTCAAATAGAGTGGGAAGGGAATTACGCTTCAAGCCAAATATTTTCTGAGGCTTTCTTTGATTCTTTGCTCGTCGGGATTACCGGCTCGATCTATCAAAAAAAAATATACATACAAATCCTCTTATTAGTATTCTGCAAAAAGACCTTTTTTATTCCTAGCTTTATTTTGTTTTAGCGAGAAAAGGTAGTTTATTTAATATTCAATAAAAGGAAGAAGTTAGCTGTATAAACTCTTTTAAAGACTGCAAGTAGATTAAGCCCTTAAACGTGTTACATCAAGAACGTATTCTTACCCCTGCATCGAATGCGCTTTCCCAGTCTTCGAAGGGGTCCGACATGCGTATCTTTAGCTTTTCTTTCAGTACAATAAAAAAAGAAACCTACGCTCTTTTGATATACGTTCAGCTAAGGTTCGATTCGCTTCAATGCTGTATCAAACTCGCTGCCGGAAAAAAAAAAAGAAAACAAATAAAATAAGCGATGCTTGAATTTACTTGAACTGAAAAACTCGATAGAAAATTGCTAATAGGAAAAAAAAAAATTAGAAATATAATTTCTCAACTCTGTATTTTGGTTTTAGACCAATAGTAATTTAAAGATCTTTGTGCAGGATTTCGGGACATAGGAAATATCTGTCGACTATTGGCCACTTACTTATTCCATTAATTTCGACATTTTACTTTACTTATCTAATATAAGCCAAATTATCCTCTGGCCAATAAGCAGGCAGCTCATAATTTAATAAGAAAATCGCAAAAATTAGAGAAATCTTATTTTCCATATAATAACTATAATTTAATCTTATCTCTAATTTGTTCTTTTAGTTTCGATTTGCTTACAGTTGAGTATAAATTCTTAGACTTTTGTCAAATTCAGATAAAAAAAACACACCATAAGACTGTCTTATTCAAACCATTTCCAATTATAACAAATAATTAACAATATTGTTCCCTTTAAAGTCGTCTCGCCCTACCCACAACCCACTACCCCTCACTTTTCTTAATTCAAACCAATTCACCTAAGCTCAAAATGACTCTTGATTTTGTACCAAACTGCCCCCCATACCCTTACACTACCGCGGAAAACTCGCCCTTCACCAAGGTTTCCCTTATTGAACGAGTCCCCCACATTGTCACTGATATCATCAATCATTTACACAAAGAAATTCTCAAGCTAGACCAAAATTCCGATGCCGATTCTTTAAGAATAGAAGAAACCAAGTTCATAATCTCTGAGCTCTCTAAAATCAAACACGAAATGACCACTGGGAAAGTTATCCCTTTGCTTGAACACGATTCTGTTGGCGATGTCGAAGAATACAATAACTATATCAAAACCTACTTTGACTCCCAAACTTGGCTACAAGCCCCTTTCTTGCTCTGGGAAACTTATCTCTACCGCCGCATCAAAGGCCTGTTCGCAAGATCTAAAACTATAGCCTCTTTTGACTATTTCGAAGAGCTAAAAATAAAGGCTCTTTTCCAATCCAAGACTGCCATCCTTAAGCTCAGCAAAAGGCTCGTCGATAATTTAAACAATTGCAAAGCCCAAGCTGAAGCTCACACCAACGCCGACCAACTTGCCATTCTCAACGAGGTCGCCTTCCTTGAAGTTCTACACAACAGTTTATGGGGAAACCAAACCGATCTCAGCATGTTCCCTGACTTAAAAGCTGAAGACCTTGTTTCCATGCAACAAAAACTCCTCTCTGAAGACGCAAACAAATCTTCCACTATCCACAACGACTCCCAATTGATTTATGACTATTTCTTAAACATCTCCTCCAACAATCCAAACTCTAACATCACTGTCGGTATCGTTCTAGACAACAGCGGCTTTGAACTATTTGGCGATTTGCTACTTGCCACATGGCTCATCGAAATGAACTACGCTAACAAAGTCATTTTCCACACAAAACCTTTCCCTTGGTACGTAAGCGATGTCACCCCAAATGATTTCTCATACGTAATCAACACTCTCGCCAACGAATCTACTTTCAGAAACTCCCCTAACTCTTGCCCCGCTGAAATCGATGCTCTAGTGTCTTTGGGCTCCAAGTGGCAATCGTACGTCGACTCCAAAAAATGGGTCGTTGAAACCGACCTCTTCTGGACAAGCCCATATCCAACATGCTTCCTCCCAACAAAAAACCCCAAACTATGGAACTCTTTATGCGAATCTAAACTCCTCTTTTTCAAAGGCGACTTGAACTACCGCAAACTCATTTCTGACCTCGCCTGGCCAGTCGATACCCCCTTTAAAAAGGCCATCGGTTCTCTATCTAACCCTAAACAAAACGCCGCTCCTAACACTGACAATTTCCCCGTCATCGTCGCCCTCCGCACTTCTAAAGCCGACGTCATGGTCGGCGTTGACCTCAAAATCGCTCAACAACTTGAAGACTCCGATCCAAACTGGAGAACTTCCGGCAAGTACGGCGTCATCCAAGCTAACATCTAATTTTCAAACACCATGCTTCCCCCCCCCCCCCACCTATAAAGTCAGTTTATTAATATACTCAACCAACTCTATTTACCTCCTTACTAAAAAGACACTTTTATTATATATATATATGTTTACTGTTTTAACTTATTTCAGTTCTTTTCCATTTGATTAATACAAAAAAAACTGTAATTCTCAGCAAAACAAAAGTATAGATAGTAATAATCGAATATTATTTATAAAAGCCTTAGATACCAAAAAAAAAAAAAAATCAAAAAATTATTAATAAACAATAGGCAAAATTATGGAATAGAGTACTACAGAAAGTCTGAGTATCCAAGACTAACAAAACAAAACAAGTAATGTATATAAATTTTTTGTATTGTTTGCTGTGCGAACATGGTCGCGGCGAACTTTATCTTCTACAGACACCTCTTGTTGACAATGCTGGCACCGTTTTCTTTATACTCTTCTGCGGATATCCACATTTGGTGGAAAGTTCCTAGTGAAGCCAAGATCGATCCGCCCAGCCATGACGACACTTTGCGGTCCAAGTTCGTCCCTGGAGTATGAATCCTTACACGCGACTTTTTATTATTATTTTTTTTTTTCAAAGTAATATTTATAGTTGTTAAAAAAATTAATAGTTTAAAAGAAAAAAATAAAATGAAATAAAAGCTGGATCTTACTGATTGGCACAATTTTGGAAGTTCGTTGCTGAATCTTTCGGTAAACCCAGGGAGTAGCGTGTTTCCGCCGGTCAAAACAACATTGTGGAGGAGATGGGGTCTCAAGTCAATGTCGCATTTGGACACGCACATCTGCGCCATCTCTTGCACGCCAAGCGCCTTGTCGCCATTGTCCTTATTCGCCAATTCTGCCGTGCTTGAAAATAGCGCTGGCTGGAACATCACCTCTGGGTAGAACACCCGGTCTTTGCCACCAGCCACCATGTTGTACCCGTCTGGAAACTCGTACGGTTTAGGCGCATAATTCGAGTAGTCGTACTGCCCATCAAACGGAAGATCTGCAACCTGGAAAGCCATCTCCTTAAAATCGCTCACTACTTGCATCGTTTTGTACTGCCTAAATGAATCTGTTACCCCGCTCAGATTTCGTAGCTTGTATATAGGCTTGCAGTTCGCTTCTACATTTTGCTTTGACTTCACTTCAAATAGCGGTACAGGTAGGTAGTCTAGAGTTTCTCCCAAATACTTTTCCTGTATACTCTTGGTTATATAGTTTCCGCCTATGTTCTGGTAAACAATGCCCTTTTGAACCACATACCCGTCGTACACCGGAACGGCACTTGTAGTTTCTCCGCCGCTGTCAACAACAAGCGCAGTTGACTTTCCGGTACCAAAGGCAGAAAGTGCAGCACTCTTGGACACAAAGAAGCCCGGAACGTTGAATTTTTCAAACATCAGCTCTGTCAGCTTTTCTCTACTCTCCTCGTCATTCCAATTCGGCTCGCTAAACAGAACAGGGTGTTCACTACTATTTAGATGAAGGTGATCCTTTAAAACGTACGATATTATTCTCTCATACGCATCCCAATCAAGCACTGTTCCCGATGACACAACTTTCTTTACATTCATTCCTGATAAAAATACGTTCGCGCCTTCATTGCCAACATGATATTTTAATTTATTTGCTGATTTGCTCGATTTTTTTGCTTCTTCGTCAATATCCATTGAATCACTTTTTTTAGCGCTCCCATCAGCATTTAATTCGCCATTTGACTCATCGTTAACTAACTTTACCTCTCCATCACAATCAAATTCCATATTCGTATAGCCGACATCAGTTGAAAAATATGCATATGGAGTGTCTTCGCCTGCAAACCCTGCACGCGTGTTGTTGCTCCCAATATCGAAAACGACGGCATTTACTTCATCTAATTTTAAAATTAAAATTTGGGTTGGGAAAATATATACACATTCAATATATTAATTTTATACAAAAATGCAAATAAAATGGCTAGCTTGATAAAAAATGGCGATTTTGATTTACCTCCTCCGTATGTAGGCATTTTCAATGCTTTTTATTTGAAATATATTTTCTAGTTTTATAGGTTCTGACTGTTTTTATTGCTGATATAATGGGTCCAGAAATAGAATCTGTTCGACTTTTTGATTTTCTAAAACGTAGTTATGAACTTTAAACCGCACAGAATGCGTGAATCGATAAATTTGGTGGTTTTCGCGAATATGAATTCAGCTTAGCTGAAAAAGAAGTATTGTACAGTTTCCTTTAAAGAGCAGATTGAAGGGCTCTGTGGAAATATTGTGATTCAATAATCCCTTCTTTTTTTTTTTAGAGTGAGATGAATTCCGTTTAGGTGATAGTTTAATTTATCCAAAAATACCAACAATGAATTTACTAAATGTTGACTTTTCTATTTCAACAAATTTGATGAAATATTCCTAAAAACAAACAAATTTTCTGTAGCTCATTTCTTTTTCTAACGCTATTCTATTGGCCTAGAGAATTGAGTAGCGTGATTCGTCAACGCATCCCATTGATCAAATCTAACAAAAATCCGCTTCGTAATTATTACTTTTTGGCTGTTTTAATTATAATTTCGCGGTTTAATAGCGTTAAAATACGCAACGTTAATATATTTTGCAACATTTATACAAATATCGTCTTTAATCATTTCAGGCATTAGGCTAAATTTATTAAATATAAAACACGAAACTTATAACTTTAATCCTTTTATTTTAGTCAGTATAAGAATGTTTTTGAACCTTGTTACCAAAATTTATTTACAAAGCAAACATTATTTTTTTTAGCTCATTTTGATGCTTCACTGTTAGCCATTTTGGTATATCTTTATACTACTAGATTGGGAAATTCCTATTCGTACCACACGTAACACCTTAACTCTGAAAAATTACTGTTATGACACTTTATAAAGCTGCGCTTGACCATATTATAAACAAAAAATTTTAAATTCGTGCTTATATGAGGTTGTGTTTTTTTAAAAAATTAATCTGATCCTGAAATGGTTATTGAAGCATTTGCAAAACTATTTGAACCAACAACGCTATTATAGCCATTAAATACATCCAGTATTTAATTTTCTAAATCTCTATATTTTATATTACTCTCATAAAAACTTATCAAAATAATTGTCGCTTATAGACTGATTACCTATATATAGAAATATTAAAGGTCACTCGCCCAAAAAAATTTTTAGTAAATTTCTAAATGTTGCCATTCTTATTTAGTAAGTATAAAAAGATTAGGATAATATAAAGTAAAGTTGTGTTTTGGAGGTGTTTTAAAATAATTGTAGGCGTGTTTAATTCTTCTTGCGGCCCGATTTGGTGATAATTGGAAACGTGAGAGGTGCTGATAAGTAAGCAAATGTGACATGCTGTTGTGGTTTAGCGTCAGTATCAAAATCTTCTGGTTTATCTTCACTAGATGATTTTTCTTTTTCAGCGTTGGTGTTTGAGTTGAAGTTTGGCATTATTCCTTTTAATACTTTACATCCGATACTTTTCAAAAAGTCAGAAGAGCTATATTTAAAAAAATATATTTTAGTAAAAGAAAATTTTCATATACACTAAAATCTTTAATTTTTCATAGAACAGTAGAACGTTGCTAGAGAACAATTGGTTTATGTGCTGTAGAATAAGTGAAAAACATAAATTGGTTAATAAAAAATCTTACGCTGAATTCGACAGTCCAATTTCTCTTGCAAACTCTGAAACTTCAATTTGCCAATGATTAAGAGACAACATCAAAATAGCAATGAAACTGGTGATTTTATCTTTCGAGAACTTGGTGAAAGCAAATCTAAAAAAACAAGTTATTTTTTTTAAAAAAAAATATATATTAGTTAAAACTGCCGTAAACATTTAGATATTAAACTAACTTACGAGTTCTTTCCATTAGGCAAAATTACAGTTTCAGTAAACCTGCTAACCAAATATACGACTATTTTAGAAGGGTATTCTTTAAGTGCGTTAAAAACTTTGCTCCTTTTAGTAAAGTCAGATGACCTTAATGACCTAAACTTGAGCATCATCGCTAAAAGAATTAGTTTTGCATAATCATCTGCGGATTTATTCTCCAAGTTTGAAAGCTTAATTACTTTAGAAACAATAAATTCAGATGTAATATTAAGTGTATCCTTCAAATCACTAAAGCTCAAGCTATTATCAACTAGTATATTAGTCTTGATCATTTCAAGGATGTGGGCAGGAGCATAGTCATCAGGATCATAGATAAATTCTACATTCTGTTCATCAATGTTGAAATTGGGCACTGGACGATGTTCGTCATTTGCAGCCTTCATGTCAACAATAGAAGGCAATGATTTGGTGACACTTTCAATAGATTCTTTGATGTGATCTTTAGAGCCAGATATGGTAGAAACATCGATAATATTTCTTTCTCTTGCCTTGAGGTAAGATTTCTTTTTTTTACTTCCGAACGACAAACCAAGATCGTTTTTGGCTTGTGCATCGCTATTTCCTGTGTCTTTAATTTTGCTAACATTGGAGATCTGTTCTGTAATAAACGATTCAAAAGTTACAACTGGTGAGCTATGGAAGACAACCGAACCAGCGCTTTTGTCATAAACACCGACAAAGTACCTATAAAATAATTGTTGGTATGGTTTAAAGCTTAACACTTGAATTCAATTTAGTATAAGGAATATAGAGTATTACTTTGCACCCTTGTTGATTTGCGAATCTTCGCTAGAATTAGAACCAACGAATTCCATACGGTTGGTCATGGCATTGATAAAATATTTGCTTTCTCTTTTACCTTTCTTTTCATAAACATTGAAATTCGCAGTAGTTGGTGGCTCTATGCCCGTAAATCTAGCTAAATTTTTGTAAAAAAAATTTTTTTAATTATATTGTAGTATATTGCAGATTAGAATTTTAAGAAAAAAAATCTAAAGATATTACAAGAATGCTTTAGAGAACTTTTTTATAGTAATCATTTATACAAAAAATAATAAATAATATTAATAATACACTACAGAGTATTAAATATAATGTATACCTATTAGAGGAGTCAAAGGTTCGTCATTAGCAAATGAAATCCTGACTCTTTTTGAATCGGGAAGTGCTTCAGTGCTTTTGAGCTTATTCTTGTTTTTATTTTTGCTTTTTGTAGCTTTTCCGCTAAGTACTTCCATTTTTATTAATTGAAATGCCTTATTTACTCTCTTTTACAGAAATGGTCTAAATAAATTTATAGTATAGATAGTAAATTCTTCGTAGTTTGAGAAACAAGAAAAAGCAACTTTTTTGGAATAGCTCTATCGTAGTTACTATATAAAAAAGAGTGGAGAAAACTGTGTGTTATTTTTACCTGATAGTATTTAATAAAACTTTGTTATAGCAAATAAACTAACTTTTAAAAATATTAGAAAAAAAATTTTTTTTTAAATGCTGATTCAAGCAAATTATATATAATAGCCCCTCCAATTAAATTTTTTCCTACAAATCAAAAAATAATAGCAAATTGTTTGGAAAGCGACATACTATTGGATAGAATTCACACAAATTTAATTATTTTACATTTGGTTGTTTAGTTTTTAAGATTTAAGCCGAATATACAAATATACTTTTAAGTTGTCATTTAGCGTAAATCATGTGTCCTGTTTTATTGAACTGATCATAGATATAATTTAATATAAAAACAATTTAACTCTTGTCTAAATTAAAATAAAGATAAAAAAATAAATGCAAGTAAACATAACTAAATAGAGATTTTCAAGAATTGGGGGGGAGGGGGGGAATGCTGCCAACGAAACGAGCGTGAATGTTTTGAGGGAAAATATACGATTTCTAGTATCTATTTAGTAATCCAAAATCAAGAAATCGGTGATAACTTGATTAAAGTGCCTATTTAGTTCTTCCGCCTCTAATAGCTTTAGCAACCCTGCGATATCCCAAGTTTTCATTTTTCATATAACCATTTTCGAAGTGACCATTACTATAATCAAAGCCTCTCACATTCTCCATTCCTCTTGCACTACTTTGTCTACCAAGTATTTCTTCAAGGGTAAACGAGTTTGGCTTATTTTCAGCTCTCGCTAGCGTGTTAAAAGCTTGGCCAGGAGTCAGATTGCCATTACTTAAATTTTTTAAACCTTGAATTTTTTGCTCCCTACGTTCATTTGCGAATATTTGTAAGTTGTTTTGCCTCTCTAATGCTTTGATTCTTCCTTCCTTAATTGCCACACTCTCACATAACTGCTTTATCTTACTTTTATATTTTCTAACCAAGTCTACAAGTCCGTTTTGTGTAACCTGTAATACCTCAATCTGGCCTTTAATTGTCTTAAATTGCTCGACTGTAGATACTAAATCAGCCGAATTTTGGTCAAACTTGTACAGTTTTCGGTCCTCCTTTAACTGTTTTATTTCTAGTCTCAGCTTATCTGAAAATTGATCCAAACTTTCCAGTTTTTTAGACATTTCTAAATTTTTTTTAATAATAATTCTGCAGTCTCTTTTCGAAATTGCATATTTACTTTTTAAGTTTTCGTACTTTTTGTTAATATCTAATTTTTCGTCATTTAAATCAGTTTCTAAACCACTGTCATCAGAATGCGACTCTAAGTACGTATCTACTTGGTATTTACTTTCTACAGAAATTTCAGAACTTATGCTTTTTCTATCAAACGAAGTTTTTTCGCTATTTTCTTTTCGAAGGTTTTCACTGGCTTGGATAAAGGAGCCATCAAGTATTTTATTTGATAGGATTTCTTGCTTTTCTAATTCCGCTTTTAGAAGAAGGTCATTTAATTTTTCAACCTCCTTTTTAATAATTGACTCGCTATTCAGTGCGTTATCTCTCTCCTGTCTTAGCTCTACTACTTGTGAGATACTTTCATTGTAAATTTCTAGTATATTATCAATTTCTGATTCGCAAGACGTCACTTTTTGTTGGAGATTCTCACACTCATTTGATTTCTCCATAAGCTCCTTTTCAGTTTCGTCAAGTTTTGAAATAAGGGGCATATTACTATCTGGCAAACTTCTTAGATACTCTACTGCTATCGCTTCCTTCTTTTTGCTGAGCCTTGTCATCTTTCCAACATCCCTATCCAATTTGTCAAACACGTCATCATCATCGCGTTCATCCTCATACTCATCCTCGTCCTCATCATCATCATCATCGTCGTCTTCAATCTCATAATAGTCATCTTCACTTGTAACTCCAGAAGATTTTAAACTAAGCTCATTTGGTAACTGTAAGCTTTGTTTAACATCCGAAAACAATACATTTTGGTCGCTAGTGGAGTTATTTTGATACTCAGGTTGTCGATTTAGTAATGAAGATTTTGGGCTATTCGATGAGCTTGAAGGCGCGATATTCGAAACGTCTCCTCTTCCTCCGCTTCTCCATATTTTTAGTTCATCTTCAAGGGATTTTATAAATGCTTTATATGAGGTAACTTTAGAGTTTAGCTTTTTTACCATGAGCTTGAGCTCTTCAGGGCTATACTCCTGGTTAACTTTAGCCTTGTTCTTAATCGATTTGGCCCTAAAATGTTAAATAGGTAGAAAAGGTATTAATATAACTTTAAATATTATGATATGATTAAAAACGGAGTTATTTTAGCATGGCTTGAAGTTTCACCTAGTTCCAAATCTTAGGGTGCTGATTGTTTCTGAAGAATTAAAAGAGGACGGAGAACAATTTATGATGAGAGTTGTTCTTGAATTTCCTCCAAGCGATTCTTGTAATATTCTGGTTAGTTTACTATCTCGGTATGGGATATGTGTTGATTTTCCATCAGTTAAGGAATTGATAACATTCCCAAGCGCAGAAAGCGATTTATTTATTTTTTTAGCTTCTTCCAAAGTTTGACCTGTAGCACCTGTTTTACCCAGTTTTTCAGAACCAGCTAAGTCTACTAGAAACAGCTTGCCTGTTTTAATTTTGCCATCAAATGTATCTTCTTGCTTAATAGATATTTGAAGTATGGAGTGGCTTCTAGAGCTCTCTGCGTTCATATCTAGGTAAGATTTATATTGTTAGTAATTAGCTAGAGATTTGAAAAAAATCTTAGCCTATTTTAAGGAAATAATTTAGTTTAATTTTTACTTGTATGTGCTACAGCTCTGCTCTTTCCGCCAGATTTCATGGCATCGTAAACCTCATCTACTGAGCTTACGAAAATACCTGTCAGCCCTTTTACGTGGACGCCATTTATTTTATCTTCATGTACTTGTAGTCTTTTTTTTGTTGCTAAAAGAAAATAGATATTTTTAATAGAAATAAAAAATCTATTCAAAGAATTGTTAAAAATTAATAGTTATCAGCTTACGATCTAATAAATCACGAATTTTTTCCATGTATATCTCCATGTAAGATACTTTTACAAAGTACTCTATTGAGTTTGGTGATTGATCGATCTTGTTAAATATGCCTTGCACTATTCTAGGGATAACACCCCTTGTCTCGTCATTATCAATATCTGGGCCCTGTTTAGAAATACAAAAAATATTAATAATAAGCAAAAGTTTAAATGAACCTTGAGAAGCAATAAAGTGTATAAAACGGCGATAGCATTTACCATCATTGTATACGTTTTCCCTGATCCGGTTTGGCCGTATGCAAAAACAGTTCCGTTATACCCATTAAAAACGTCTAAGAAAAAATCAAATGTGTTTAGAGCGGAATTAAATAAAGTGAATTTATAGTAATACCTTCTACTGTTTGTTTTATTGAATAGTCGAATAATATCTGCTGGTTGGATTCAGGACCGAACACTCTATCAAATGAAAAGGTTAAATTTCCTTCTTCATTCTTTGAAAAAAAAAAAAATAACATTTGTAATTTATTATAACTGAGGGTACAATCAAAAACTTTTGATTATTGGAGTTACGATTAAAGATTTAATATAATGCTCGAAAATTGGCATAGTATATAAAGATTCTTCTTACCTTTACTAAAACACATTGGTCATTTATAGTTTCGATTACGCTGTGGCCATTTTCACTTATTTCTCTTGAGTTTTGTGGTCTAAAGCGAGCTAAGACTTTGATGTTTGTTGTTGATGTCATTTAGAAATAGGACTATAATACAGAGAATGGAAGGAGAAAAATGCTGACAAAATATGAAAAGGAATTAGTAAATATGTTGACAGCAAACTGCAAAAAGTTTCTTACTAATAAACTTTTCCAACAAAGCTTAATTGCATTCAAAAAAATCGCGAATAGTATTTTCAATGGCTTGAGAATTTGGTATATGATTTGAAGCTATTAAGTCTTGCCTTAATGAAAATTACTGCCTATCAAAAAGCTATGTGAAAATATTTGAATCCAAAAATGCACAAAGTTCAGCCACTCAAATTCGCAGTTCCCCCTTTATTAATAGAGCAATTCAATAGCATGTTTAAGTCAACCTAGAAATATTTAATTATTTTTTCTTATTTTATTAGTGTACTAACTAAACAAAAATAAATTCATAGACCATCCTCTTCGCCACGATGACCGCTCTAGCTGTTCCATGCAAACAGAGTATCTGTTCAAGGGGACTGGTGAACCACTTATACATTTCAGAATAAGCTAATATTTACACTATTTAATTAAAAGATCAGTTATTGTACAAGCATCAAACGTACATTAATTTGAAAAATATTTAATTGTATAAGGTTTATTTCTTTGTTTTATTTTTGATGATACTAAATGAATAAAGGTTGTAAGGAAAATAGAGAAAAGTTAAAGGGAGAAAAGCATGAATATCTTCGTTTTTTTTTTTTATATATCTATATACTGACAGAAATCAATTATATAATTCCTTAGTATTTGGATTTAGTTTCTTTATTATCGTCACTGGAATCTTCGTCATTTCCATCGTCGGTATTATCAACGTCAGAATCAGTATTATAATATTTCATATCCGAAATTTCTGGAGCTGAGCTGACAGAATTGGATCTGGTTCTTGATAAAGTGCGAGTTCTGGTTCTGGTTCTAGTTCTGGTTCTGGTATTATCGCTTCCTTCAGAAGAAGTTTCATTTCCATACCTACTGCTGCGTGATCTAGTTCTGGTTCTAGTTCTGGTTCTTGATTCACCATCTTCAGTTCCATCTACTGACCCATTACCATTGTATGATCTAGATCTGCTACGAGATACATTCCTGGTCCTAGTTCTACTTCTAGTTCTAGTTCTTGATTCACCATCTTCTGTTCCATCTACCGATCCATTACCATTGTATGATCTAGATTTGCTACGAGATACATTCCTGGTCCTAGTTCTACTTCTAGTTCTGGTTCTGGTTCTGGTTCTTGATTCGCCTTCTTCTGTTTCATCGACTGATTCATCAACGTTTGGTGCTGAACTATAACTATAATCTCCGCGTTTGTAAGCTTTATAAGCTGGGGCGCTTGAGGTTTCTGTGGCATCTTTTGTACGGTACATTGCGTTTTCTGAACTTGGTTCAACTGTAGCAGAATCATCGCTTGTGTTATCTATTTCACTGGATGTTCTTGACCTGGTTCTACGTCTAGTTCTTCTTGAGCGGTCTCTATTTCTAGTTCTAGTTCTTGTTCTTCCTCCTGATGATTCACCTCCATTACTATATGATGGGTCATTTTCTGAGTCTTCTCCATCTTCATTTCCTTCGTTATCATCTTCGACTTCACCATTGCCCTCATCATTGTCGTCCTCTACGGTTGTATCATCTGATCCGCTGTTCTTGTAATAATTCCCGTTTTTTTCTTCATTGGAATCACCAACGTCACCGCTGTCTGTTCTAGTTATCCATGGTCTGTTTCTTGATCTAGTTTTTGTCCATGTAGTTGACAGTTCTAATGTTTGATATCCGTTATTTCCTTCGCTAGAATTTTCTACACTCTCTGTTGGTTTGCCATAGACTGGATAACTTGATTCTTCTGCTGAACTGGAACGAGTTCTTGTTATGGTTATTGTTCTAGTTCTAGTTCTAGTCCTTGTGCGAGTTCTTATATTTTTTCTAGATCTATATCTTGTACTTGTATTTTCTCCAGAATTTTGAACTTCGGAATCATCTTCTTCGTCCCCAACGTCAGTTTCTTCTACCTGATCTTCTACTGTACTGACTTCTGTCTCGTATCTTGGAGCTGGAACTGATCCATTCCATCCTCCCCAAAATCTAGGGTTTATTTTTCCTGACTCTTCTCTCTTATTAACTTCGAAATATTCATTATTTTTATTATCTGCTAGAATATTTCCAGAAGTGAAAGAGATTGTTGAAAAAATCAAAGAAATTATACAGGCTCTCATATTAATATATTTATGGTATAAGGGTGAGTTTTTTATATTTCTTTTTCAAAAACACTAATAAATTAGTAGGTTAATACAATTAACTTGATATAAAATGTTGATGATTTTTAAAAAGTTGTAGGAAATTGTTCCCAATTTATAGATTTAAAATATATGGGTAACTAGTCTAAAACGAAGAAATTTTCGACTTTACTGTAATGACTGTCATTATTATTTCAGTAATTAATTACTAGCTGTGGCATAATAGAATTATATTTGATTCAATTCTTTTAAAATACATCATTTATTATATTTGATTTTAGTAAATATATGCTATTATTAACACTGGCCTGATATACTAATGCTATTTTTATATTTAACACGTATAAATAATCAAATTCAATCTCCACAACTGAAATCGATGAAAATTGAGAAATTTTTTTACTTTTTTCTTAGCGTCATATTTTTGAAGCTTTATTAACATTTAGCAGTATTAGAAATAAAGACTCGGATTAACTGTATGAGATAGAATTCACTTTTAATTCAACCAATGCATTTTATTTTAGTTTTCTGTAGCAAAATAGCACCTTAAAATAGCATTTCTACTAAAAGCTTTCAAATAATTAGGATAACATATTATACAGAAAATGCAGGAATATATTTTACTGGCCCATAAGAGCTTTATAGTTTATTCATACAGCCATATAAAGTTGTAACAATCAAAATTCAAAAAAAAAAATTGGACTTGAGAACATTAGTTTATCAATTATTTGCTACTTGCAAGGTGTGGGGGGAAATAAATGAGGTCAATTGTACTTGATAACACAATGAAATAACACTACTGCGCTTAAATATTGTATAACCGCTTTCCTGTTCTATAATAAGCATATCTAATTTAAGAGATTTCAGATTAATTACTGGAGGCTTTTTTAAAGGGGTGATTTTTCTTCTTGTACCAACCTTACTCCAACTTTGAATTGGAATACTAAATTTATCTTAAAACGCAGCTATCGGTGTTAAAAATAAATCGTTAAAAGTACTGATTAGTAATAGTATAGCATATTTCAATATTATTTTTTTCGAGTCTTGGAGGTATTATTTATTATTTAGTGGAATTGGAATGTTAATAGACAACTTCTTTTAAATTAGTAAGACTATAATACCTACAAAGCTTTTAAAGATGATTTTTTTTCGAATGTTAATGAAATTATATAATTTCTATAATTTTATAGAAATTGATTCAAAGATGCCTTTTTTTTTAGTATTATTATAATCGTTAATCTTTAAAAATAAAAATTGGACATTTTAGTAAAGGAAATAAGAATACTTGAAATTGCTACGACTTTATACTCATTAATTATATACTAAGGTATGCTTTAAGTTCGACCAATAGTATTAGAATTATCTAATGAAAATTTTTAAAACCAGATCTCTATAGTATATTTATTATTTGCAGCAAGTTCAAAAGATGCAAAATAGATTTTTTTTCCTTATAAAAGGGTCAAAAAAAATCGGTTCTCCTTTTTGGTTAGATTCTAGCGAATGTTTTCAAAACCAATTTACGTAGCTCAATAAAAAATGCTATAGTTTTTTAATATCTTGTTTGGGTTGAAGTGGCTAATGCAAAAGGTAATTTTATTTTATATAAAATAATATCTGCACGATTTTTTATTACCAAAAATACATTCTTTGTTTTTATAATAAGAGAAATACGCATTTATTATCTACTAATCTAACTGCTGATTAAAAATTTAAAAATATTCTCATAAATACTATCGTATATTTTATGCATTTATACGCTAATTAATTAAGCAGTTAGTAATTTATCGAATGTTGAGTATAAAATCCATTATACTATTATAAATTTTAAAATATTTCTTTAAGAATAGGAACTGTTAGTATAAGTAAAACAAAAGTTCTATAGTAATATAAGCTCCAGAATTCATTATTTTGAAGTATATTGATCTTTTTTTTGGATATTCTTATTATATCTACATTTCATTAGAGCTATTTTTAATTTTATTATAATTATAAAATAGATAAAAGTAATGATCTATAAAAACATTTCAAAGTAAAAATATTTTAATTAATTATTGCTACTTTCGTTAATTAACATCAAATATTTAAACACGATTATCCAAAATCACATCCAAATAACTATATAATATTTAAACACATCATCTTTTAAATATAAATATAATAAAAACATATTAATTCAGTATTGGCTTATATCTAAATGAAATGATACACTTTAGTTATTTAAAACGCGTATAAAATATTATAATATTAAAACATACACACCTTATAATACGATTAATCCATATACTATAAATACAATTACTTATTATTTGAGAAAGATTATAGTTTTCTACATTTTTTAGCTTATGAATTGAACTATTTTTTTTCCTAGATAACCTTATATAACATTCTATCATATTTTGAAGAAGGGGAAAACAGCAAGTAAAATTAGCAGTAAATGAATCATAATTAATAATATATAAGATAATTATAATAAAATGAAGGCTAAACTATGTGAAATTATCTAAGTTTTTAAAAAATGGTATGCTTAATACTTCCATTTTCTTAAATTAGATTTTTTTTATTTTGAATTTTTTGAAAACTCTAAAACCAATATATTTTAATCAAATATATACTATCAATGTATAATATAAAATCTATTAAACTTTATTTTCGTTATTAATACACTCAAAGATCGATATAAAATTATAATACATCCCTATTATGCATTTATTAAATCACATCAATAGGTATAGATAATTTATTTAAAACTAATTCTTAATTTTAAATATTTCCTTAAATAAATATATTACTCTGATAAATTTAATTTATTAAATTGAATTTAAATAATAGCAAATATATTCCTTTTTATCATAATTAAATAAAATATAATTAATTAATTTATTCTATTTATTCAATTTAAATTTTATAATAATGATTGATCCATTCTATTTGGTTAATAAAAATATATCTTTAATCACTTATTTTAGATTTATGCATATATCTAATGGTCCTATTCAATTTTAAATCGATAAATATTAATGCTAAATAGAAATATTTCAATATTAATAAGGCACAATTCTTTGAAGTGGCCTTGGCTTTTAAAAGAGATTTATGTTAAAAAAAATAGTAAAATAAGATATATTTTTTCTATAAATTATTAAACTTTCGATTTTATCGGATTTGATTTAAAAATACTAGAATTAAAAAAAAAAACTTTTAATTTTTTTTTATCAGTAACTTATTCAAAAAAATTTAATGAAATATTCTAAAATATATACATGTGGAGGGTTCTCCTTTTCTTGATTCGACTTTCTGTATAAAACTATTCGCTCGTTGGAACCATCAGTCTCTTCGAATTCCATTAAAGAATCAGAGAGTTCTTTTTTAATTCTTTCTTTAGTCATAATAAATAGAAATTTTTTTTATGTTTTAGATTATATATTTTTTTGCTAATTTATAATTTGGTTTATTTTTGGTTTTTAAAAATAAAATTTATTTGAGCTAAAATAAAATAAAATGAAGCTTGGCTAAGTTTATAATAAATGCTTGAGTAATTTATTATTTTTAATAACGAGTTTTAATATTTTCGTAAAAACATAAATGTTTTAATAGCTAATGAATTATTAATGAATCCGTTTGTAAAAAAACTCTGTACCTTTTTCTCTAGCCGTCAAAATATTTTAGATATTTATAGTTTTAATTTTTCTTGTAACGCCAAAACGTTTTGAATATATTAGATGATTGGTCATTTTTGATATTGATATAAGTTTAATCATAAAAAATTTACATTTGGTTTATTGGTGACTTGTAAACTATTAGTTAGAAATTTAGGATTTATATGAATTCGATTTCTAATGTTTTTTAGATATTAATTGTATATCCACCAGTAAAAAATTGATTAATATAAAATAAGCTCAGGCCATCATGTATTAATATCTTTTTGATTTATTAAAAATTCCATGGTTTAAAAATAATTACTCGTTTTAGTTTCATCATGAAATTTTCGTTCAGAACTTCCACGTATATAAATATTTGGATATTATTTAAATTTTTAACCAAATAAAGTTTTTATATAAATATTTAAAAACTTTTAATATAGCTGTTATTGTGATAAAAATTATACTTTAATAAAGATCTTGAGCTCAATTAAATGTCGAAAAACTAAAACATAAGCTGAGTTAACATATAACATATAACATATAACATATATCAATACTCATTTTAAAATTATAAATTATGCTTTATGATGAATACAGCCAGTTATGACTTCAAAAATTTTAGAGCTATAGTTACTATTAAATATGCTATAATTTATGGTTTTAAATTAAAATTTCATATCAATAGTTTAAAGCTAGTTATTTCAAAGTTGAATAAAATTGGGAAATATATATTTTTTAGATCATAAAAATTGAGTTTTATTATTATTATTTACATTAAAAATAAATAAAAAGATTTACTAAGCAACGATTTATTAAAATAATTGCTTTCCTTAATATATCAAATAAAAATTCAAAATTCTCATTATAATTTCAAAATTTCTATTATAACTGTATGCTTTATTAAAGCTCATTTTTTTAAATTTGTATTTTCTATATGAATATTAGCAATAAAATTCAAATCTTAAATAACTTGAATTTTTTTTTTTCCTAAATGTGAGCTAATTTTGTTGATATTTTATATAAAACTTATTGAAAATTATCAATAATTACTTCGATATTCTCTGATTAATTTTTCAAAGTTTACATCTTTCACTTGAATCAAATTTATAGAGAAATAGATTTCAAATCGTCATTTATCCATTCTTTTAGTATTATTTATAATATATTGATATTTTTTATTTAATAATTTTTCTTAAACACATTATCTCTAGCAATTATTAGACTTTAGTTTATAATAAAATTTGAAACTAAAATGGCAAATATTTTCAATATATAAAATTAGCTCATAATTATATAATTTTTTTTTATTAATCCTTTACATCACCGGTTCTATTGATATTACTTCTAAATTAATTTATTATATCATATATGGACTACCCATTATTGTATCCATAATATTTCATATTTTCTAAAGCTAATTTTACGTTTAATTTTTTTTTTTTTTCAAAAATAAATAAATGTAGAAATTCAATTAGATTTGTATAATATAATTTTAATTTGACCGATTATTTTGTGTTTAATTTAAAAATTATAAAATATCAATCAAGAAATTTTCGTTAAATCGAATAGTATTTATATTTTTATCAGTATAAATTAGAAATTTTACAAGATATTTTTTATAATTAGATGCATATACAAGAGTACGTACGAGCAATAAAACCTAAAGCGGTCTAAATTTTATCATTAAATTAGTTCATTGAATATTTAAACATCGGATTATTGATTCATTATTAGATTTTCTTTCCGAATATCAAAAGGATGACATTAATTAATAAAAGCTAATTACTAAAATTCATAATTACCTTCTAAGATATTAATAGATATATTTTTTTAGTATATTTCTATAATAATAAAAAAATAATTATATGTTAAAATTTTTATCGCCTAAATTAATATAGATTATAACATATTTTTTGTTATATAAACATATAAACAAAATTTTTCATACTATGTCAATGTCATAATTGGGTAGTTTTGCCTCGGCTTTTGCTGAGTATTTATTCCAACCAGTAATATAACTAGTGATACAGAAAAACATCCCCAACGCTTTTTCTGCGGATTTTTCCTTGCTATTATTTATTCCACACTATAATATTTATTATAGCCTGAACCATTCCTATGTTTTACATGTGTTTTTCACTGACGCAAAACACATAAATAGACCCAGCTTTCCCTAGTTTTTTGGTCTCTTCATCTGAGAACAATTGTCTTCTGTTTTCTAGTCTTAGTTTTAGCTTTAAATTTTAGTCTTAATTTAAATAAATTATACATTCTCTTGCCTGTAAAAGTAACACTTGATTTACTCCTATCTTTGTTTTTAGTTGAACCTTCCCCTATCGTTCTTGACTGTCAAACATTTTTTGCGCTAAAATTCA
>LSSN01005537.1:0-12366 GCA_001970855.1 Smittium culicis | reverse complement strand
CTGTAATAGAATGTACCATGTACTAAGAATGTATACGAAACTACCGAGTACTATAAGAATCTACGAAATATTAAACAATTAAATGGTAACAATGTGGGGTTTGACGGTCACTAAATGTATACTTCAATACAATCAGTATTGAAATTATATAAGCGTTTACATGTCCATTGATGATCCCTCCCACACATATACACACAGTACCAGAATATAATAAACTTAAACAATTACTACAATCACTTCTAATTTTTTTAAAGACCGGCGACAATTATACACTATTATCGTAAATAATACCAAAATTTATACTATTATTTAAAAAACTAATACTATTAATATTACTGTAGGAAAAAATGACAATAAAACAAGCTATTAGATCTTGTAGCCCGTCCTGTTTTTATAACCTTGATAGAATAGAGAAAAGCAGACTGTGTAAGAGGTTCATTGATTTTGGTAAAAAGATATCAAACGAAGACACAGAATGCATTGTAAAATATACTCTATTCAATTCAAGGTTAGGACGGTCTATTTTAAATGATATATTTTCATTGTCTAAAGATAAAGTGAAAAATACCATTAACAATATCAGCAAGCTCCACTCAAGCTTATCAACTGGCAGGTATCAGAAATCGACCATCCTAACACTGGTAGCTTCAGAATTTTCACCGTCTCAGCTTATTAGCTTCGGATTTGAGTTTTCAAGAACTCAGTTCAACACTGCGAAGCAAAAAGCAAGCGAAGATAAGTTCATTTGGACGATTACCAGAGACACATTCCTAAATCAAAATCTGCTGTTGGTCAAACCGTCGTTGATTTAGTAAAATCATATCTCCACCGCTACTCTCAGCCATCTTCTATAACAGGAAGAAGAGTCGGTGAAGATATCAACGGTCTCAGAACTCCGGTGATGTATTTAACCCAGACAAAGAGTTATATATATCACCAGCTATTAAAGGAAAATCCGGGTTTGAAATTGGGACTGAGTACTTTCTACAATGTCTGCCCAAAAAATTTCAAAAAAACGACCAAAAGAACAGATATGTGTAAGGTATATGCTTCAGGATCATTGGTTGAAAAGATGTACCGATCGGGAGTTTCAAGTCATGGAATCGACTCAGAGAGCTCACGAAAACTTATGAAGACGTACAAAGATTTTAAAAATCAAAAAATGTTGGTCGGTGAACAGAGGGGACGATTCACCAGCTTAGAAGGGAATTTAGGTAATGATTCATGTATTATAATTTATGATTTCAAACAAAATTTTGAGATTGGTGGGGGAACGGTGGAATCTTTGGATGTTTTTTATAGCAGGGTTCAGATTACAGCTATAAAGTAGCTCTAGAGACCAAAAAATTTACTGATATAGTAATGACCAAAATTTGAGCTAAGTTAAACAGAGTGAGATTCAAAAGAAAAACTCATAAGCCAAACTATTTACACTAAAATGAAAACTATAAAAAAAACTTTTTATTCAGTTTTTTGATATTGCCCAAATAATTCATGGTCATTTCAGCCAACAGAAATATTGTGTGTCATTACAAAATTATATGCTTAGCCACTATAATTGAAATAAATGTCAACATATAGTTGGTGATTTCGGCTGTTAATTGGTCAAATCAGCATATCTGATTCCTGTCTGCTACTGGACTTAAAACTATGCTCGTCCCCTATGTATGATATCTTGCCTCTTATGTTGAATGGCTTCAATCGGTTTATGTGAGATATTATTATTGTTATGAAACCATGATCATCTTTATACACTAAACAATTGCTAATTCGTAATATTTTCTTTGCTAATCTGTATGATACTTTTATGCTTTACTGAGCCCAAGAGCAATATTTATCCCAACGGTTGTTTGGAGTTTCAATAGAACATAATCTCACGTCTCGTATGTGACTGCTCTGAGTTTATCATTCTATATATGGCGCATTGCTTCTTTTGCGATATTTTTGTTCTTTGATATAGTTGTTATTATTAACTGCAATTTTGCTTAGGCTTTCTTTCGTAGCTAATTATGATTATTTTGTTATTCAAATCAGCAGTCAGGATAATCAGTCGTAATTATATATACGTAAAAATTTATTTCGAAGATTTTTATTCAAAAAGTGCCAAATGGGTCACCTTATATACTTTTCACACTATATATTTAATAAAACTATACTTATTAGGATTAACCCATAATCTGATAAAATAGCGTAATATTAAATACAAGCCAATAGAAATAAAGACACTATATATCTTAAATACACAACCGATCAATTTGATAGTTGAGCTGTGTGTATAATAGGATACTTGTCATTGGCTAATGAAATCATTGCTTCTCTATGATTGGCTGTCTCCAATACCTGGCGTAACACCAGTAATATCATCATGTTTCACTTGTCCAATAGCATTGCAAGATATGTCATTGGACAGTTGGCTATCTCGGCTGTTAATTGGCCTAGTCAATATGTCTGAATTCTGGCTGCTGATTGGCGTATCACAGTGTACATGATGTAAGATTTTGCTGTGTCGGGGTGTGCAACAACTGGAGCTGTTATCATTGCGTATTTGAGCTTTTCGAAGGCTGTTTCGCAGTCGATATTCCAGTCGAAGGCTGTGTCTTTTTGAAGCAATTTGTAGAGTGGCGCGGCAATGTTAGTAAAGTCGTCAATAAATGATCTGCAGAATGAGACCATGCATAAGAATCGTCGTAGGGCTGGAACATTTGTTGGGCGAGTAAACTTCTTTACAGCGGATATTTTCTCTTCTGCTATTTCCTGGCCATTTTCAGAGACTATGTATCCCAGAATGTCGACTTTGGGAACAGCGAATATGCACTTTTTGGGATTTAGCTTGAAACCCTTTTCTTTAAGTTTTGAAAGCACAGAGCGAAGATGTACAAGATGCTTTTCGCGTGTTTTCGAAAACACCAGAATGCCATCTGCGAATGCTGCACAGTATCCAGAGTCAATGCATTGCCTGAGAGTTCTATCGATGTTTCTTTGGAATGTTGCTGGCGAGTTGCTCATTCCATGTGGCATGACCAAGAATTCATGATGGCCATCAGGTGTTGAAAAGGCAGAGGCTTCAACTGAGTCGGCATGGAGCGGAATTTGATAAAAGGCTTTCAAGACATCTAACTTTGAATAGAATCTGCAGCCAAAAAGTTGATTCAGAATAATGTCGATTCGCGGCAGAGGGTATTCGTCACGGGTAGTGACTTTGTTCAGTGGCCTAAAGTTGATGACTACTCTAGGTGTTCCGTCAGCTTTGGGAACTATGAGCGGATTGGCAGAGTAAGGCAAAGTTTATGGGCGTGCATACCCAGCTTTGTACAGCTCTTGGACGTGCTCGCGAAGAGTTCCAGTTTCTTCAGGCGAATAGCGGCGCATTCTTGAATGTACTGACTGATCAGTGGTTAAGCGTAGCTAGAGCAGAAAGTCGGTTTTGATAATGCGGGGATATTGGATCGAATAGCTGAGCTACAGATCGCAATATTTCAGAGATATCAGGGTCGGCAGTAGGTAGGCAGTCAATAGCAGAAGCAGCAAGAACTAATGGCTCCCATTCGGCTGCTTTGGATCCGGAGGGTATCATTCAGAATTTATTGTATTTATTTCCATGAGTGAAGCAGATAGTCATATTCATTGGGCTGTAAGTCACTTTTGATGCGAAGATGAAATTTGCGCCAAGTATAATGTCGAGCAGTTGTGAAGGCATTATTCGGAAAATCGTGTCGTATTTGGTATTTCCAAAGCTTATAAATGTCGAAACAACTTTATCTGAAGTGTTAACTGTCGAATTGTTTCCTAGCTTTATTTTAATCGGTTTGTGAAGTTTAGGCTTTAAGTTTAACTTTTCTACAATTGAAGACGAGATACTTGTTATTTGGGAGCCAGAGTCCAGAAGCACAGAAACAGGAAAGTCATTTATCGTAGCTTTGATTTAAAAGCAGATATTCTCGTTCAAATGCAGATTCATAGTCGTTAGTGCAGTTGGGGGTACAACTTCGTCAGCAAAGCGTAAACTCGAGATGTTCGTCGCAAATTTCGTAAAGTCGTCATCGATATCGTAATTATTGTTATCGTCGTTATCGTCGTGCTCGTTTTTGATTTCGTAATCGTAGTCGTTTTCGCTATCGTATTCGTTGTCGTATTTGATGTCGTATTTGTTGTCGTTTTTGATGTCGTATTCGATTTGGAGTTTGCTGTTTTCGGATTGAGGCTTGTCAGGAGGCTTTCGTTTTTTTCGCACAGTATTGCTCCTATTTACTGTGCGTTGTCTTTTCCCTCTTCAAATGATTCAGAAATCAAGGGATTCATGATGCGGACGGGTTTGAAAGGCTTGTTGAATGAGCTATGTAGTTACCCCTTTTGGCCGTAGTTGTAACACTGTCCGTTCCGTACATACTCTTAGAATTAAGCTTTCGTCGTAGTTGTATTTTCTCAGCTGTGTGGCTTTGTATTGCGCTGTAATGGGTTTCTGAAATTTTGAGCGCTGAAACGCGTAGTCTCTGTATCATAACAATTGTTGTACTGAGGTGTGTATTGTGCAGCACTGATGGTAATATTTTGATCAGGTTTGATTGAGGCGACAATCGGATCGATTTCCATGCTTATCTGGCGGTCTACATTCATTCGGGCAGGCTCGGATTGAATCTCGGTAATCTGGGCCTTGAGTCGTTTCTCGAATTCCTCGAATTCCTCGAATGTCTCATTGGCAATTTCGGGAAGGTACTTGCGAATGCTTTGTTCGATTTGCTTCCTAAGCATTACAATTGCTAATTTGCTGTTATCTCCTGTGACAATTTTGATGGCTGGTCGGACTTGCTGGATAAACGAATTGAATTCCGATTTATCCGTTAGGCGCATTGTGTAAAATTTGTCCAAAGCCATTCTGAGAGATTCTGCATCGTCAAACTGTTTAGATAATTCCTGACTTAAACTTTCGCAGTTATCAAGTTTTGGATCAGATTCATCGTCGTACCAGCTTCTGGCCTCACCCTTCAATGAATCGTCTACAAGGATGCTTGATTGGGAGTCGTCGTACACCAGATATAGTAACCAGTCAATCATAGCGAATCAATGATATCACCAGCCAATACCAAGTATCCTATTATACATACAGCTCAACTATCAAGTTGATCGATTGTGTATTAAAGATATATAGTGTGTCTTTATTTCTATTGGCTTGTATTTAATATTACGCTATTTTATCAGATTTTGGGTTAATCCCAATAAGTATAGTTTTATTAAATAAATAGTGTGAAAAGTATATAAGGTGACCCATTTGGCACTTTTTGAATAATCATCTCCGAACTATATTTTGACATATATTTAGTTACAAATTATCGGATTATGAATCAGTGCGGCCAATAGCATACGCCAGTATATAGTTACATGCTGCAGAAATGAACTATTTTTCCAGTGACTAGGTAGCCCTAGCAGTAGTATTAGGATTAAACAAACCCCATAGTTATGTTCATAGCACCTGTACATAATTGTATACTGATCATCGCGCTTTGATTTCTGCACTCGCAAATGACGAACCTAGAGGTAGAATCACTCGATGGAATTCAGCGTTTCAAAAATATGACCTCAAAATCAAGCATGTTACGGGATTAGAGAACGGGATAACTGATGCTTTAAGCAGAGAATTTGGAACCGGATATGAACATGGATACAAGCTACAATTTCAAATCACAAGAAGCCAAGTGTTAGGTTTTAGATTCAAATTTTTAATCAAGTTTTCAAGATCGAAAGACAGTAGATTCAACAAATGAATCTACAAATCTTTTATATTTGAAAATATTAATAATTTTAATTGGGAAATTATGATTAAGAATATAATCAGAATTGATCCAATCAAATCTAAACATTATCCCACGTTTAAAATCTAAACATATAAAATAAAATTATTTTTAAAAATAACAAAGAAAGGGTAGAGCACCTGTAATTATCGCAAAAGTATATGGTTGTAGCCTCATGGCAGATCTTTCTGGCAAGCCGTTTGGACCGCTGGACTGCTTAGACTATGGAACTCAAATGCTACTTCTGGGAGGCTCCGAGTTTGATTCACGGCCTCTTCATGTATTTCTTTTATAATTCTGACAGTAATTTATCGCAATTAAAATTCTCTTCGAGCTCCAAGCTGATTTCTTATTTTTCAAAATATTCCCAATTTATCAAGAAAAAGGAAATCATCCTCTTTTTCTAGCAGTCAAGTATCACATGGACAATAAATGACTCGTTTCCATCCTCGATTACAGGCTTTGAGGAATTTTTTTTTTTCTGGTATGTTGATTTCTTTGTATCTTTCGAGCAAAGATACGTGAAATACATTATGGATTCTCAAGCGCTTTGGTAGCTTCAATCTGTAAATCACTTCTCCAAGCTTTTCCTTTATTTAGAAAAGGCTAATTTTTTTCCAATCATGCTTGCTTGAAGGTCTAGCCGTTTTAATATTTTTTCTTAGAAGATAAACATTATCTCCTGTTTTGAACTCAGACTGGATTTATTAGTGCTTTTCTGCTTGCCTTTTAGCAGATTTCAATCTTTTTCTAAGTTAATTTTCATTTGATTATGAAATTTTTTCATTTCCTCGCATTTGTTAATAGCGCTCGGAAAATTGAATTCCATCGAAGTTTTTGGTTCAAAACGCGGGTTAAAACCTTCTAGAGAGAAAAATGGACCCATTTTATTTTAAGATTGGATCGTATTATTGTAAGAAAATTCTGCTTGAGGAATGATAAAGCTCCAGTTATCCTGCTTATAGATTAAAATCACCCGTAGATATTTTTCTACGATTTGATTCACTCTTTCAGTCTGAATTTCAGTTTCCGGGTGAATCATCGTGGATAAATTTATTTTGATTCCGAGAAGATTAAAAAAGTTTTTCCAAAATTTTGAGGTAAACTAAGGCCCTCTGTAATTAATAACTTCGGTGGGAACTCCATGATATTTAAATATATATATTTCAAATA
Source organism: Smittium culicis (assembly GCA_001970855.1). Classification (NCBI taxonomy): domain Eukaryota; kingdom Fungi; phylum Kickxellomycota; class Harpellomycetes; order Harpellales; family Legeriomycetaceae; genus Smittium; species Smittium culicis. Next base: position 5,407 of record LSSN01005537.1, on the reverse strand, counting down.
GCCCGGCAATTTTTGCTGAATTCGGCATCGCTCGAAGAGAAATATACTGAGAAATTTTCGTAAATCTGTCGACCACCACCATCAAATTAGCTTATCCCTTCGAATTTGGTAATTTAGTTAATAAGCCCATCGTCACAAATGACCATGGTTTCTCGGCGCGATTTAGTGGTTTCAAAAGTCCACATTTTTTTTGTCTAAAAGTTTTTGCTCTATTTTAAACACAACACGATTTAATATATTCTAGTATGTATTTTTTAAGGCCTGTAAACCAATATTTTCCTTCTATTAATTCTATTGTTTTACTATGGCCAAAATGTCTTGCTACTAAAGAATCATGGTTTATGACAATAACCAGCGCTCGAAATTTCTTTGATACTACTATTTTCTTGTTTATCTTATACAGATAATTTTGAATATCATATTTTAAATCGGAATTTTTTAATTTTTTTATCTCTCTCGAAATGAACTTATGATTATTCTTTATATAGATAGATAATTTCTCTATATTTCCATTAATCGGTATAGTTATTTAGTTTATAAAATGTTTTATATCGATTATTTTCCGATCCTTGTTGATTAATGGTATTTTGTTCCCCATTCATGAAAGTGCATCAGTCTTTGTGTTTATATTACCTGGTCTGTATTTGATTTCGAATTCATATTTAATTGATAATTTAAACCTTCGGACGTATCTTTCTTTGAGCGTTTTTGCTGCCTTGAAATATTCTGAGTTCTTATGATCCGTTATAACATATAATTGAAAATTTTCTTCCTCTAAATAATGACGCCATTCTTTTAGTATCGCAACTATTGCTAGCAGTTCCTTATCATAAATATGATAATTTATCTCACTTTTATTTAATTATCTTGAGTAAAAGGCAATAGGTCTCAGGTCTCCATCGTCAGATAACTGTGAGAGTACAGCACCTATTGCATAGTTTGAAAAGTAAGTCTCGACTATAAAAGGTCTGTCTGGATTTGGATACTCCAAAGTTTCTGTTAAAGTTAATTTTACAAAAAGAATTTTGAAAGCTTGATCTGCTCGTTTATTCCATCTAAATTCTGTATTGCTTCTGAATAAGTTTGATATCGGAATAGTTAGCTTCGAAAATTCTGTAGCGAGTTTTCAATAGAAGTTGTCAAATCCCATAAATACTTATATTTCTTTCTGAGAGATAGGTACTTTAAATTCTTTAACATTCTTATGCTTATTTTTAATAGCTTATATTCCATCAGAATAGACAATGTATCCTAAAAAATCAACATTATTGCCATGGAAAACACATTTCTTCTTTATATACAGTTTATTTTCTAATAGTTTGTCTAAAACTGAGCTAACATGTTTTAGATGTTCCTCTTCGTTTGTGGAGTATATCAGATTATTGTCAAAATATGCAATTGCGTATGTATCCAAGACGTCTCTAAGAACTCTATTAACAAAATTTTGAAACGTAGCATGGGCATTTATTAATCCGAATGACATTAGTTTAAATTCGAATTGTTCGTTTCGGCATCTAAATGCCGTTTTCAATTCATCGCCTTGTTTGATTCGTATAAGATTGTAAGCATTTTTCAGAAGATATTTTGTGAATATTTTTTCTTCTCTAAACCTGTATATAGTATCATCGATACGTGGAAGAGCGTTTTTTTTTCTGTAGCACTATTAAGCCAGCGGTAGTCTTTGCATAGCCTTAGGCTATCGTATTTTTTCTTAGCAAACATTATATGAGCGCCGCAAAGGGATTTCAATTGCTGAATAAAAACTTTTTCTAGGTTATCGTCTATGTATTTACTAAGCTGCTTTAATCCCAGTTCATATAGTTTGTATATAGGTCCAAAGTAAGTTTTAAAATTCGAATCTGATTCCATAGCTCAATCGAATTCTCTATGTTCTGGAGAGCGTTTGCGCTTTTCTAGCTAAAAACTGGTAATTATTTGAGGTACTAATTTTTTATTATGTCACCCTCTTCTTTTAGAGTTATAATAGTTTCACTTAAGGTTTTATTTGATTTTTATCGGTTTCGTCTGTTGTGAAGTATTCGGATTCGCGTTCACTCTCATCAGTTACTAGGTCGTTTTTATTATAATTTGTAGAATCATTTTCAGGCGATAATATGGCATCTAATTTAAAATTTTGTTTTAGACAGTTATCTTGGAAATATTTTAAATCGAGTTTTAAGCTTGAAACGTTCCAATTTATGCTTGGCGAATGCTCCCTGAGCCGTGGAAGTCCCAGTATTTTATCTGTGTGTCTAGTCTCTATAGGGTATAGATTGATTTTCTCATCATTTTTATAAAAATCTATTTCCAAATCTTTTGCATATCCATCAATTTTATTTTCAATATGTAGTTCCCCATTTATAGTTTCAACTAATATTGGGTTAATTAATATAATTGAAGGAAGTTTTAGTTTTCTAATAATATTATCATTTATGAAATTTTCTGATGCACCAGAATCTATCATATCATTGGATTTTTATAACATATTTTTATACAATAGTTTTGTTGAAATTTTTTTTTTTTTGGATATTTAGTAAAATGACTATAATCAAAAATAGAAAAAAATTTTAATTTGTACCCCAGAACTGACACCATATCTACTTCCGTGATTTGGATTTTAAGTACCTAGAGCGTAGAAAGTTATATTTTTAGTGTTCGTCTTTGCCACAATACAAGAAAAGATTAATTTTTAGCCTTCTTTCTCTTTACTCGACAGAAATAGGCCCTTTTTCTGTATAAAGCATCCAATTACATAGGTTGGTGTTCAATTTTCAGTACAGTAATTCTGGTGTTGAAGTTACTAGCAATGACACTTGTTGTACCTCTGGGTTAACGCCATAGCAATTTCTACAGTTTATGCGATTTTCAACCCTAATTTCCATATCCATTATTTGTTTGAGTGAGTTTGGTATATATACGGCGAACAAATATATCATGTACTGTGGGTTTAAATTACTCAAAAATATGTCTATATGTTCTGGATCGTTGAATCAAGTTTGTAGTGCAAAATTTGTTAGCTCTGCTGCATATTCTGATACGTTTCGCCTTTTCTGTTTACAGTTCTTCAGTTTCGTAATGGAATTTATTGAGCAGCTCGAATCTGAAAATCTTTTTTCGAATACAGCAAAGAAGTCGTTAAAGTTCTGTAAAAGTGGAGACTTACTGGTTTTCAGGCTTCCAAACCATATGCTTGCGGTGTCTTTAAGATATCTTCCTATGTAAGAAATTTGATTTTTTTTTTTAGCAAAGTAGTCCGCGTACTTGCAATATTACAACTCCAGCGTGGATTTAAATGAATTAGAGTTTTTAATTTTAGCGTCGAATTTTTCGATATCAGATTTTCTTATTTCCGAAACTATTAACGCGTTATTTGAAAATTCGGAGTATTTAAAATTTCTTGAAGATTCGAATCTGAGTTTTAATTGTAGTTAATTTTAATTTTGTCAAAATGAATAGAAAATCAGAAAATGAAGCAAAAACTGAAACAGAAGCAATAGTTTTGTGAAGATTTTTGATAATTATAATCTTTTACAAGTCTTTCAATATGTTAGATTATAGATCTAAAATTTTTATAAAGTTTATAAGATTGAAAGACTTGGAGATTCAAAAGACTAATATACGAGTCTTTTATAGCTATAAATATAAATGATTTTAAATTTGCAGTTCTGATTAAGAATATAATCAGAAATGATACGATCAACTCTTGGCATCAAGGACCATAATTAATAACGATAAAAAATTTTGGTAACTCGATGTACTTGTTAATGAAGCTGACATAGGCAGTGACTCAGATTCGGATTCCAACTCTAGAGAAATTGCAACTGAATCAGAGGTAAATGCTAGTGAATTCGAATCAGAAAACAAAATTGTCGAAATTAATCAAGATTTCGATATCTCATATTATAATCCAAATCTTTCAACACCAAAAGAAATAGAAAAACAACAAAGAATAGATGTAAAATTCAAAACAATAAGTAATAGTTTAGAATCCCCTGTTAATAAACCGGAGAACCTGATAAATCAACCAAAGTCATACAAAATAATTCATAATAAGCTCTATAGCATTTCCGACGCTCGAAATCCACGACTTTATGTGGCTACACGATGGTTAAGCAATTTTTTGTTTCTCTATCACGACACTCATAAAAGTTCTCATTTAGGACACTTTCAGAAAATAATAAAACTCAGGAAATTTCTGTTCTGGGCACAAATGTACCGTGATGTATTTGATTATATTCAGAGTTTCAGATTATGTTAACTGACGAAGATCTCAATTCTGCAAACGCCTGGAGGATTTGCTGCGACGAATAGCAGCCATGAATCAGATATACTGATTCAACCAATGGACAGTCAAGATCATCAGCTATCGAATGATATGCCTTCCAAGGTTATTGGCTAAAAATATCATTATGTAATTTCATGAAGAAATATATTGGCTGTAATTATCTTACGCTGTTTCAGCAATAGACAATAAATGAATATCAGTATATTTTATACACATTTTATTTTAATATAAATAGTTCATTTTCCTGATTTTACTTTGGAATCCCTCTCTTTTACTTAGCTCACTTTTGACAGTTATATTTCAATAAACTCTATCATGATATAAAAAAATTTTCATGATCAAGCCTTAGAGAAAATCGGTGCATTGAAATTATCAATGAAATCGGATTTCAATAGCTTCATAAAACAGATTAGACCTTCGATCAAACTTATTTCAGGAGAAAACAGCACTCTTGAAATTGCAATCTTAAGAAAAAAAGTGGACCCTGAAATCCGTAAATACGTTCATAAGCTCGCCAATGAATTTTTCGAAGAGTCGAATAGCGTTTAAAGGCTCATAAAATGAATCTCATGCAGATTTCAGTTCACACAGCTCAAAATTTATGGAGAATGACTCTTAATCTGCTACGACCTAATCCCATAATTCCGAATATGAAATAACCGGGGCCAATATGCAGCCAATAACAAAAGACCTTAAACTTCAAATTATTACCAACGAAATCCATTCAATCATATGATAAATCCCCACAATAGGTAAAATACAAGAATTACGAAAGATATGTTTGATGAGTATATAAATCAGTGAGCCTAATTCAACTGCGGTACAAAAGAACACCTCCGAAGTTCATGTCTTAAACCTATCAGAGCTTTCCGATCAATGTATGTTGCTCCTGTTGAAGATTTGAGAAAAGACGAGGCTAAATAATTTGGTTTATTTTTGAGCCTCAACTGCCAAAAACTCCTGAACCTCCTGACAAATACAAATATTCCTTATTCACTCCGCAGCTTCCTCTGCAACAAATGCCCGCCGACTCCATTAAGCCTGCCTCGCTTTATACGCTAAACCTGCATATGAACGAAGACATATGCTTCAAACTGACTGCAAATATCAATAGCCAGCCTG
>LSSN01005535.1:0-14625 GCA_001970855.1 Smittium culicis | reverse complement strand
TGTCTTAGCGACATTGGTACTAAACCAGTGCTAGGTATAGCTATGTGCGGAAATGGTGTATTGGAAGCAGGAGAAGAATGTGACTGTGGCACTTCCGATGATTGTAAATCAAACCCGTGCTGTGACTGGCAAACTTGTAAACTTAAAAACGGTGCCCAATGCTTAGATAAAAACAGTTTATGCTGCAAAGACTGCAAAATTTTACCAAAAGATACTGTATGCAGACCTAAATATGGAGAATGTGACATCGAAGATGTCTGTGATGGTACCAGCGCTGAATGCCCTCCTGATTCACACGTTGAAGATGGCACAAATTGCGGAACCTCTTCTGGTTTAAAATGTGCAAGTGGAGTTTGTACAAGCCGTGACGCTCAGTGCTCCGCAAGAAGTGGCTCAGAAGGATTTAACAAATACTGCAAAATAGGTACTTTTGGAAATCTCTGCGACTTTCAATGTCAATCATCGTCCTCTAGGTCTATCTGCATGCTTATTTCAGGCACTTTTATTGAAGGTACCAGCTGTGGTTTAAATGCTTTTTGCAGAAAAGGGTCATGTAAAGGAACAAATTGGTTCTACTCAGCTCTTCTTATTTTCCAAAGAAGCTTACTAATTGCAATTCCTTTAGGAATTGTTATTGCATTAATTGTCTTCTTTATTGTTTACAAACTACTACAATTACTTTTATCACTACTTTGCTGTAAAGGATTCAGGAGAAAGCCACAAACTACACCGTTAATACCTCAACCAATCTACCCTCCTGGCCATATTCCTATGAATCCGCCTGTCTATGGCTATAATTACAATAATAACTCCAATCAAACTCCAATAATTTACCCCCCAACCGCACAATTTCCCCCTGCTCCTCACAACAATCTAAGAAACTTGTCAAATAACAACAATAACCCAAACAACGGCGGTACTAACAATCAAAGCAACTGGGTCGATCCCGCTTTATATAATGGAGCTTATACCCCTAATAACCTCCGTAACTAAACTAAGCTAACTCTTTCTCTTCTTTTTTTGACTGTACTTTATACATTAACTTAATTATTCATACTCCCCATCCCCTATAACATTCTTTTCCATCTTACAATTTTTAAAAAACAATATTAAATAGCAACAATAATCTTTTTTTTAATTAATCATTTTATTACATGTCTTTCAAACCAGTTTATATATATAATTATTGAGGAAAATAAATAATATTACGAAATTAAAGCGATTATGTAGTTCTTTTTTGATAAGGCAAATTATTCAGGTTTTGCTTCTTCTTACTCTGCTCCTCTTTTTTCGTTTTAATTTTACCAATAATTAATAACAAAAATTATGGTATAGATTATCCCCCTGCGAGTTAAAAAAAAATATTTACAATATTTTTTTTCTCAGGATATTTCCTAAATCATTTGGTTGAACGAAAAAGTTCGTCTTTTACTAGTTAATATCTTATAGTCCAAAATACAATCTTCAGTTCCGACAAATATTTTCTCGCTATTGTACGAAAATTCTAGTCCAGTTATCTGCAGGTCATTTTCCTCGCTACTAAGTTTCAGAACTTGTTTCTTGTCGAACGTTCTCGCATCAACCACTGTGACGTATGATGCATGCTATTTATTATCACATTAAGTTTAAAATCGTTGTAAGAAAAAATCAAACACAATGCTTTAAATGATATATAGATGAAGTTTTAATAATTAAAAATTTAAACAAAATTGTAATTGTTGGAATAATAAAAATTTATTACTTCTGAGTATGCAAGCAGGTCTACTGACCCACTTCTGCTAAACTTTACGTTTCTACAAGCTCCACGTGCACCGCCAATCTATCAAAAAATATAAATATATACAAATTCAGTTTATTACAGATTGTTAAATTATTGAAAACGTTTGGGTGTACTTGATTGTGAAGAAAAGATCCCCTTCACTTATAGATATAGAATAAAATTGAAAAAATTAGATATAGAATTCATGATTTTACTTGAACTGTTTCGAGGCTAGGCATCTTTTTCGACATTCTTATATCCCACAAATTCACGTACCCGTCTTGACTGGCGACCGCAAAAACTGTCGATAGCTGGTTCCAGTCACACGAGAACGATGCGTCATTCGAACCTATTAGAGTTGCCGTTTTTTCAAACGAATTTCCATTTTTGTTGAACAGAAATACCTCATTCGTATCTCCAACTGCTATCATCTTCGACCTGTCTGGACTAATTGATGCTAAATAAAAGAAATAAATACATATTAATTTTTAATTTCTTTTATTAATGTTGCAAGTTTTATTTGATAGTATTTTTTATTGTTACCATGATTTATTGGTGTGTCAAAGTGTATTTGGTATTCTATAGACAAGTTAGGTAGAGAAAGCACCTTTATTGTCTTGTCGTTATTGCAAACAAGAATGCTGGAATTGCCATTGTACGTAGATGTGCTGCTAGAGCCGAAAAGCTCGATAGGACTGTCTCTGAAATCAATTCCGAGCATGTTCGACTTTTCGCCACCAAAGCCTTCAAACCCCTTTGCACTGCTGCTTTCGGACTTTACATTTGAATCAAAACAAACAAAATTGTTTATTGAACCACCTGTATGGAAATAAATAGGGTCTTCGTTACTTCCAAACTTTGATATCGCTAGTTCGCCTCGCTGGCCGCCAGCAGCTACATACTCTTTACTAATTTATTTATATTTTATATTCAAAATCATAAACAATATATCAATCTTGTAATTAATCTTAAATTTACTTTATTTTAATATGTATATTTAATCATTTAATTACTTTACTGATACAGAAACAGGATCGAACGGAAGTTCCTTCAATACCTTAACAGACTAAATATCAATAGCATTATAATTAGAATAGTTTGATAATATTAAATTATAAAAATATACTTACTTTTCTCATTTCAATGTCATATCTATATATGTTCGACCTGTATATTGAATAAATCGAACTATCATCGAAAGGGCATAATATAACGTCTCTAAGCTGCCTAAGAATTAATTTATTGTATACTCATACATTGTTAATTACGAAATTAACCTAACTTTAAGACTCTTTTCTAATACAAATGAAATGATATTCAATAGTATAAAAATTACCAGTGATTCCATGTTGTTCTTTGAGGAAGCCTTATAGGTTTCGAATCAACAAAATAATCGTTATCGACTGTCATTATTAAATAGTATATTTAAAAAGTACAATAGTGTATAGATTATATTTGAAAATTTTAATAAGTATAGTATAGTCAAGTTAGCTAAATTTTTACAATGAAGGTTTTTTTTTTAAAAAAAAAAAGAAATTCTAATTTAAATTTATTGTAGCACTCGTCCTTTTTATTATATTACGATTATTGAACTTTAGTTTGTTCTAAAAATCATTTAATTACTATTAATTAATTTTGGTCCATATTTAAATTAAAATTCGATTACTAAAATCATATAATTATAATACTAATCAAAACCAATTGTTTTTAACAAAACGGAATTGTTGATATTTATTCACAGAAGAAGGAAAATGAGTGATCTGCGACTTTAAATTTGCAATATTTAGAATTTTTGACCTTTTCATATAGCCACGCTTTTTATCAAATCTGTTGATAATGATCTATAAACACCAAATACAATTCATTAAATTAACTGGCTGTATAATTTTTTTTATATAACTACGCTTAATAATTAAGAGGTTTATAAACAAACTATATATCACTGACAGCAAATAAACACATTTTATCGACCCTCTTCCATTAACTTGAAGGTGTAAAGCTTACTTTTGAAAAGAAAATATACAATTAAATATTTTGCATAAACTCTATAAACCTTTTAAATTCAATATTTTAAAAAACAAATATAAAATCCCATGCCTATAGAATTTTTATCTACATGTTTTTTACAATACCTGTAGTAAGTGCATATCTCTACTTATCTATTAGTACTTTTCAAGAGAGTCGTGTAAAAAAACTTTATTTTCCCTCCCAGTGGCTGTCCACTATCCTTATCATGTATATTATCGAATAAAATTATTGAAGCATGTTTACTAAATATCATTAATGTTTACCAAAGTTTGATTAATACAAATACTACTCTTGCATAAATGACGTTTTTATAACCATTTTTGCCATAAAATTAAAAACTGGCGCGTGATTTATTCAAGCCTTTTAAATATCATTTTAATAAAAAAAGCTGATAAAATAATTGAAATGAAAATGAAAACCATATTTAAACGCCTAAGAATATAAAACTAACCTACTTACATATAACTTTGATATTTTTACCAAAAATGTTGTAAATATTGAATTTTTATGCCATAGACTTATTGAATTTATTTATTACAAGTTATAATAATTTTAAAAACTTCGCTATAGTTACAAGATATAACTGTAATATGAAAATAGCGAACTTATAGTTCATATAAACTACAAGTTAGATTCCTACAAGACTAATTATTTTAATTTCTATCAATTTACTTTAAAATAAAAGAATTTAGTCTAATAAGATCTATGATGAATAATTTGATCAACATTATTTACATCAAATAATCCTTCATTTTTTTACTATTTTTGAGGGATTTTGGGGGTTCTATAAGACTAATTTTTAGAATATGTTGCTTTTTAACGAAAATTTATCCATGAATTATATTAACAGTTTAAAAATCTACATTAGGCACTTTAAATCCCAATGAACTTTATATTGAATGTAAATTAAGAAATACTTATTAAAGTTTATAAAATTTTGGATATAATAATTAAATGTATTTTTTTCTATCTTTTAACCCCCGCTATCTTTCAGCACTCTTTAAAAAAATTAATTAATTAATCCGTTCATGACTATAGCAAATTTCATGTTTTTGGCTATTCACCAAAAATCAACAATTTAATGAGCCTTAAACTTGTTCTCTTTTTATTGAAAAAATTTAACTAGATTTATTGAATCAGTATTTGCTTACCTCCTGTGAAATAGATCATAATCCCTATTTATATCAGAGTTGTACACCTTAAAGAGGCTTCTAATAAAAGATTTTTAAAAGAGTTCTTGTATAAATATATTACTATTGAATTTCCATTGCTAAACTATACATCTCATAATACAAAGAAAATGAAAAAGACGGTTAAAAATTAATTTTTCAGAGTTTATTTAAATTTTGATAACTTTGCTTTAACCCTTTCGCGGATGCGAGGCAATTTTTCAAATACAAAATATATCCAATTGTGGTAAGTTATAGTTCTTCAGTTCCGAGGCCTTATGAATTACTGGTTTATCGAATTAATACAGCAAATAATAAATTTATTTATAAACCAATAGCGAATCAATAATTCGATTATTTTATGAGTGCTGGACGGGAAAGGGTTAATAAAAAAAATTAAAAATTAAGGTCGTGCCGAGGCTCGAACTCGGATTACAAGATTCAGAGTCTTGGGTGCTAACCATTACACTACACAACCATATTTTTTTGAAAAAATATATTATTATGTATCTAATAATAATATTTAGGTATCTTTTGCTTTTTTTTTTTCATTAATCAATCATACGATATTAACACAATAAAATTGAAAATTAAGCTGAACTATAGTTATAAAAATTCAAAATATAAGAATAATGTATTAATCGACTGATTACAGTGTTTAAAACTTCAATACTACCTTTTCTAAATAAATTAAGCTTTTATTTTTTTAGAAAATATATACGTTTAATGAGTTCATTTATTGTTGGGCTATAAATACTTTTGTTATTATTTAGTTATTATTATTTAATAATCTAATTTAGGTATAATAGGATAAAGATATAAATATATGGAACTGCATCAATAATCTGTTTATATGGAGCTCGACGAGAGGTAGAACAGAAGTTTGTTTAAAATCATTAACTAATCGTTTTCTTTATCAATTTTAATTTCTATCTAGTATACTTACTTAGAAATAAAGAAGGAGATTTAATGCATAGCCAAAATTAATTGATAAAAATTTAACTATTTGTAAGAAATATTCGAGGTATGGAGCGTATTGAAGTCATAGTAAAGAATATAAATAAGCAAAACCTGGAATCATAATGAAATCACAATTGTAGTATGATTTTTAAATTTGCGATTAATTCAATCAATTAAAAAATAAGGCAATTGATTAATATTGAAAATGATTATGTGCAAGTTTATTGAAATAGTAGTCAATTTTTATAGCAACCAGCAAGAAGTTTCCCTTATTATAATGTGATAATGTTGTATACTTTTATGGGCGACTGATCAAAACTGGATGGGAATGTAATAAATCTTGATTTTAAGTAATTAAAAAAGAATTGTGAAGAGGGGATAAGGCTTACTCCTAAATACACCTTTAACTTCATACGACTATAAAAAATTTACCAAATAATTTTTAAGTAACATAGTAATCTAATAAAGGTTATTTTAACAAAATATTTGAAGAATTAAAGGTATTTTTAAGGTTATGGATGATAATAAGTAGGTGAGGTTGTATTTTAATTCTCAAAGCTTAACAATTTATAAAAAAAATGGAAAGTCAATCAAGATGAACTATTTCTTGGAGCCAAATTGTAATAGTTTGTTCTATAGTAGAAATATATTCTGATGAAATTTGTGCCTACCCTACTTTATTTAATCAATATACAATTTGTATAAATATAGTTTTTTTATTTTATAATTAGGGTATAGGTGCGTGTATGTGTGTGTGTGTGTGTTAATTTAGTAAATTTCGTCGAAAGGCTGAGTATCGGTGAAACAGGATTTGAAGACTTTATTTACAGCGAGCTCAGCTTCACGTTTTGACGAGCAGTTTGGATTAGACATGACGGAGAGTATAGCTCTGCGCTTAACGCAGGCTTGATGGTGCTTGATAAAGCCGAACTGGCCTCTTAAAAACTCGCGAACGAATCTACAATCACCGCTTAAGCTGGCAGCACGAATCTGTGTTTTTTTTAATAAGAGAATTTTTTTTTAATTATTTAGTATAGAGCTATTTAAAAAAAAATTGTATAAAAATTTAGGAATTTTACCTCAGAGCAAGCGTGATGTTCCAGGTTAAACCAGTCTACTTGGAAATTTCTAGTAGGGGAATAAATTGTACTTTTAGAATAATTTTCATGTATAGCTAAATTGATTGATATATATGAGTATAGGGCTTGAAAATGATAATAATCGAGAAGAGGGATATTTACACGTGATCATAGGCATGTATCATTTCGTGGGCTAGAGTATCTTCCATGATTTTTTTTGAAGGGATCTTGTTGTAGCATAGATCAATACCTCTATCAGGACTGAAGCCGCCAGTTCTTTCTTGGTCGCAGGGCAGACATTTTATGGAGTTTTTATTGAAGTTGTATCCAGATTCGACTAGTTTTTCTGCCATGAAAATAACTATAGGACCTTGATGCCAAATTTTATTTAAAGTTAATATGATATTAAGGATATTTTTAGAAAGTGTTTAGAAATTTATGTAAATGAAGCTTAAATATTAAAGTTTGTATAAATTATTCTTAGAAAAAGTAAGCTAAAAAAAATACTAGAGAAGGCATTAAGGCTTACTAGTTTTAAATAAATCGTTGCGCCAACTTTCGCATTTTAAGCAATCTTCATCATTTTGAGGGGGAGGAGCGATGGTAGAGATTTCGTGCTTATCCTTGTTGCTAGATTCTATTGAGCTTTGGATAAATATCTTGTTCATTCTGGATCTCCATAATTTGAATGGATCGTTACGTTGTTCGCTCATTCTAAATCTATTTATATTTTGGGTGGGTTAATTAAAGGGCGTTTGGAGGAAGAGTATTATTATGAGGAGACAGTTTAATTGCTTGTTAGTGAGTGGATACAGTTACGGTTGAACGTGAAGAATGGCTATCTGATTAAGAGCAGATTTATCGGACGATTTTATTGTAGCTGGCCTAGATATTGCACCGATTTCTTGGCAATTATTGGCCAATAGCTGAGAGGTATGAATATTTTTCTGTAGAATTAGATCAGCCAACAAAATCTTAGTTTTTCGCTCGTTTACGTAAGAGTCCCAAAGCGACGGATTCTAATTAGAATATAAAAGATAAGGAAAAGTCGGCGAAGGATAAAAGACGCAATCCAACTCCACTTTCATTTTAGTTTTAGGTAATTGGCTACTCTACACTGCAAATAAATTACATCAAGCAGTAATCATCCAATAGAAAATATAAATTTTGATCATCCAATGATGATTGTATAAACTGACTATTGGCGATTCATAGTGAAGGTTAAATTAGAACAAAGGGCGATATTAGTGGGTGCGAGGAGAGGGGCGGCAATTCCAACAAATCGGCACAGAAATCAAAGAAAAAGCAAAGCTTATGTTTTCGCATCAAAATTTAGCTTAGAAAAGGGAAAAAAAAGTATAAATACGTCCCACAAAATAATATCAGCCAATTCATTGTATAAATTATAAAATAAATCCAGGCTTTACTTTTCTTCTGCAAAAAATAAATTAAACCCATCCTTTCTCTGTTTTACTCAGTTCAATAGATATTTCAGATAATAATGTTGTCAGTATTTTCGAAATCAGCCGTATCAGGCCCGTTCCGTGCCATGCTAGCTAGAAATGCCGCATCAACAGCGCGCGCAAACTTCCACAGCACCGGCAAGCAGCAGGAAGAGCAAAAAGAAGGCGATTCAAAGGTCGCTGAGTACGAGAAGAAAATTGCTGAGCACGAGGCCAAAATCAAGGAGCTCAAGGACAACTACTTGCGCGCGCTCGCCGAATGCGAGAACTTGCGCACGCGCTACAAAAACGAAGTCGACAATTCGAAGAAGTTCGCCATTAGAAACTTCTCCAAAGATCTCATCGATACCGTCGATATCCTCCACCTAGCAATCAAGAACACCCCTGCCGAATTCGTCAGTGCCACCGCCAGCACCACAGTCGTTGGTGCCGAAAAGGCAATCAGGGACTTGTCCCAGGGCGTCGATATGACCATGAAAAACCTCCTCAAAACCCTCGAACGCCACGGCGTCGTCCAGTTCAACCCCCTCGACCAGAAATTCGACCCTAACACTTGCCACGCTGTCTACCAAGTCCCCATGCCCGGAAAAGAACCTGGCTCCGTCTTCGCCGTCGAAAAAACTGGCTACAAAATTCACGATGCCGTTTTAAGACCCGCTCAAGTCGGTGTCGTCTCCGAATCCAAATAATTCATCACTTATTTACATTCTCCCCCCCCTCCCCCCAAAAAAAATATGTACGAATCCTAACAACCTACCACACTTATCAACATATTAAAGATTTATACTTTTACTTTTAATTAATTAATTTATGCTTTTTTCTATATAATTCTTTTTTTTTAATTACTAATAATATCACTTGAAATTATCCATAATATCTATCACTCCTTTTATTTAATTGAAATAAAAAAAATTGAAAAAATTAATAGTTTTATGTCAAATACGAATAAAATGAAAATTTAAAAATGGTATACGGAAAAACCCTTGGTTCAATTTAAAATTAATAACAATAAAAAACAAAAAATACTTTGAACTAATAAAAAATTATAGCTATTATAATAGATAAGAAAAACTAGACACATTAACCTAATAAAAATAAAGTGAATGAATGAGAAAAGAAAATTTTTTGATATTTTTCATTATGCATAAGACCCTTCTTATTTATTTTTTTTATACTTTCGAGTCTAATACTACTACCGTCCCATTAGCAACGCACGCTGCTATTCTACCAGCGCTATTAAATCCCACATCGTAAATTCCATCGTCTGCCATAAACGAACGCAGCAGTAGCCCATTACGCAAATTCCACAAATTCACAAAACAGTCAAAAGATCCAGTTATAAGCTGCCTACCATCAGGACTAAATGCTATTGCATGAATAGGATCGTTATGTGCAAACAACGTCCTTATTATATCTCCTGATTTAACATCCCACACTTTTACACTGCCGTCAAAAGACCCTGTTGCTAATATCGCTGCATCTTTGCTAGGCAGCCACTCAACTACATACACCTGCTGCTCATGCCCAACTAACGTCTGGTATGGTTTCTCAATCACCTCTGTTACACGAGACTTCTCCTCTTTGCTCTTAGCCATATCTTTATCCTCGCTCTCGGGTGTATCATTGACTTCAAGTAAATTAAATGTATGGCTAGGTAGCTCCCAGACTTTCGAAGTTCCGTCATCTGAGGCTGAAGCCAAAAACTCACCAGAAAGATGCCAAGATATGCAATTAATATCACTTTCATGTCCAACTAAATGGAACAATGGGGTTTTAGGCGATTTGGTTGACCACACATAAATAGTCGTATCCGAAGAACATGTAGCGAATATATTGTTATTGTACCAAGCAACATCCAAAATAGCACCTGGGATTGAAACCAAAAAATTAAAATTAAAATTTTAATTTATTTTAAAAATATTAAATTACAATAAATAATAATAAATTAGAAAAATAAACGTACCCTTGTGTGATTCAAATTTGGAAACAATTTTTGAACTTTTAACGTCCCATAAAGTCGCAACTCCATTTAAACTTCCTGCTAGCAAATACTTTGACGTTGGACTCCATTTAAGGCATACATTTGGGGCACCGTTGTTCTCAAAAGATGAAATCAGCTCTCCTTTAATTGACCAAATGCGTGAAAATCCATCAAAACAGCCTGTAGCTAGCATAGTACCATCTGAACTCCAAGCTAAAGTCATCACATCCTTAACTTGATCTTCATTTGTGGACTTGCCAGAATTGTGGATTAGAACTATAGGCTCTTCATCATAGCTGTTTTCTTTTATTAATTTTTGGTCGCTAGATTTAAGTAACCAAATTCTGGCAGTGCCATCGCCAGCTCCTGTAGCTAAAGTGTTTGGGAAAACGGGATTCCAAGCACCAACAAAAGCAGAACCATTATGACCGGTCAAACCAATTATATTCCCAAACATTTTAGGTCTTTTTTCTATAATAGAAAAGAAAAAGTTAATAATATTTTTAAAAAAAAATTAAAAAAAAGTTTATAAATAAAATATATAATGATTGGACAGTAAGAGTGAATACTTTTAGAGATTTCTTTAGTAAAGGGAGATTCAGGCTCGTGTCTTTTGGAAGATATGGAACTAGAATTTGTTGGATTCTTAACAACATCGATGTCTATTAAGTCAGTATCTGGGTTATCAGAGTTTATGTTTCGAGAAATATCAGCGCTATCTGAATTATTAACCTAAATTAAGGATAAAAGTGGATTATGTATAAAAAATTTTATGAATAGTTTATCGAGTAAAAGGGAGTGTATTTAGTCGAGGGAAAGTTGTTTTTACATTTGGTTTAGTTTGATTTTTAGATGAGTCTAAGTTTTTGATAGAAAAGGTAAATTTTAGTTAAAAAGTTAGAGGAAAAAAGTAGAATTAGACAAGATAAAATTTAGAAATAGTAAAATCAAAATTTTAGTTAAATTAATAAGAGAGTACACAGAAGTGATTCTAAAAGAAGAGAATGGGAAATAAAAATTACCGTTTAGGTATGCGTTGGTTTTCTTTTCAGATTCGCTATCGTGATCATTATTTTCTACGTCAATAGCCATATTTAAATCCTCTTCCTCATGAGAAGAGGCTTTAGTTGAATTTAAAAGGGGATCAGAAACATTTGAAGGGGTTTTATTAGAGCTATCAGAATTTGGCTTTCTGTTGCTAGGTTGTTTGTGGATGGTATCATGGGTTTTGTTAAAATCTGTGTGATCAATTTCAGGTCTATTCTTATGGCCTTTTGATCTATGAGAATCACTTTTGTGAGGTTTTCCGGGCTCTTCATCTTTTAAAGTCGCATATAAGTGGTTATTAAAAATATATTGGAAATAAGTTTAGAATTAATGAAGGAGATAGTTTAATATGTACCTTGTGATAAGCTAGAGTAAATGGTTTGGGTTTTTAGCTTTTTTGTGGGAGAAGGATCGTTTATTTCGATCAGACTTTCATAAGATTCCTTTACAGATTCCAAATACTGGATGCTCTAAAGTTAAATAAGAAGGAAATGAGAATTTTTATTTAAGAAATAAAATTAAAAAGCGGGTATTCAACCTTTTCTATTTTAGTTTCGGCTTCCAAGTATAAAATTCCTCTTTGGATTAATCTAATAAGCCTTCCGGGCTCGACATTGTAACTGTCGTTTCGAGTGTTTAATTGAGATTCATAACGAAAAGTGTACGAAGAATGCAGAAATCCTATGATTTGTGTTTTTTTTAAAAATGGGGGAAGGAAATGAAGTTAAATTTTTACAAGTTATATCTAAAAATAAATAGAAGAATGATGGGGGGAAAGGTACCTGATTCTCTTAAGTATCTATAAACTAGATAATTTACTTCGTCGCTGGTTAAATCCATTTGACAGAAAAAGTAGGTAAGCTTGATTTGTAGTTCGTTTGCGCTTTTGGTGAAAATAAAGATTTATCAATATAACGCTTGAAAATAAAAAATTAGGGGTGGGGGGAAGGAAATAAAATTAAAGGTATATAAAAAGAAAGGAATTTTAAAATTAGTTTGTTTTTGTTTTTGCATTCTGTAATTGAGCAAAAAAATCAGCGAATTGGGATGGCTTTAGCTGATTTTTTGCATTTGTTATTACCATCTAAAAAAGCAGCTTAGTATTTTCTGGATTAAAAAAATCGCCAATTGCGTGCAATTTCTGCCAACCAATAGCATGAAATATGGGAACACATGCAGCCAAATTTGGCGTTTTTGGTATCTTTTTATTTTTTTTCCGTTAGAAGAAATGCAAGCTGTGTTTGAACTGCCCAGAAAAATGTCTCCAATCTCATCAGACTTAACTCTACTCTTAATAAACGCTAATAATGCTCAAGTGGCTCGCTCATCTGGAGAAAATCACAACGCATTGTTATAAGGTTGTTCTTAAAAGATACGCGTTTTTGTACATTCCCAGGACCTTGTTTGTAAAGGGGTGTTGACTTATTTAAACGGGACTATACCCTTAAAAGTATCTGAGGCTAGTATTTCTACCGTTACATGTTCTCATTAAAACTATCAGCTACACATCGCTGGGCGAGAAATGTAGGTCCATAGCAAATACCTGATCTTACAACCCTGAAGCCTAAGTGTGTATCTAGTTACACATGTGATTTATAATGCATTGGAATCTGTTGCTAATCGATATATGGCTAACTATCGATTTGACTTTTTTGAGCCCTAAATTAGCTTTAACTACTACGAGTTTAACCTTTATGTCGCCTAAAAAAGGCCAACCGCACCTGAAAGGGTTAAAATGGCCTTTTGTAGGCTTTATTTGATTACTCGAATTTAATCTGCCTTTATTAGCTACTCTGCTTCGCTCACCCATTTGCCAGACCCTAAAACAATCTCCTCAACCACTGCCAACCACCTCTCGCTTCGTTAATCTCGCAAATGATTGAAGGCTATAAATAATGATTATCATTTGATATTGAAATCTGTCCAACCATACCCCTGAAAAATAATAATAGACAAACAAACCATCCAATAATCGAGGTTTTTTTAGCTAACGCGTGGTTATATGTATCAATTATTAGTTAGATTTTGGCTGCTTGAACCTGTACTAAATTAATAAATTTGCACTAATTAGCGCGTACTCCAGATATTATTCTATAAGCTAGCCAATAATTTCTCAACATGAAAAAAAATCAACATCAATAAAAAGCTTGCATTAATACCAACTTCAAGCTAATCATAATACAACTGCTGAATCACGCACTTTTCATTAATTCGATTTATAGCCCCCGAAAAACTCCATCGCGGCTGCTCACTAAACAGCAATTTAACCCTTTCCGGGGCAAGCAATCTTAAACTTATTTAAAAATTGTAATTGGATAAGCAATTTATATTTATTTGTTATTGGAATTTTATAATTTATCAGCCAGTAACTTATTAGTATTTTATATTTATTTATCATGATGTCGTTTGGTTGGATAATTTTGGTAGTTCAAAAAAAGCCAATCGCCCCTGAAAGGTTTAAAAAAAATACATACAGACGAATAAAAACTATACTATGCTCTCTTTACTCATGTATAATCCTAGCTTTAACCCGTCCACGAATGGTAGACTGTATTTCTTTTGGTAAATATAATCAACTGTATTAGACTATTACACTTAAATTCCAAAGCTTCAAGAAGCATTGGTTTATTTTAGATTAGCAGCAAATAATAAATAAACTTATTAATCATAAACGAATCAACAAGTTAGATTTTTTTAAGATTGTTGGACGGGAAAGGTTCAAACCAAAATAATGGGTATTGATCAAACGCATAGTCACTGATCTCACACAAACCAATCTCTGTGGCTTCAACTTGGCTTTTTTTTTTTTAGAGTTTTGAGTGTAATCTGACTAACATAATGTTTTACCATTTAGCTTTTCTGCCAGTTACCTATAAATTAAATTCAAAATCTATCTTTTTATTATATAATTTATACAGGAACCAAATATAATATACTTAATTCAATTTTCATACGATTAAATTTGCATACATGCTCACATAGTCTGATAATTATATCAAGGGGTAATTGCAAAAATAGTCAAAAATTTATTGGAAAATTGCAAAAATAGTCAAACTTGATGGAAAATTGCAAAACTAATCAAAACCAAATGCATATTTGCAAAACTAGTCAAATTAAAGTGCATATTTGCAAAAATAGT
>LSSN01005530.1:0-13097 GCA_001970855.1 Smittium culicis | reverse complement strand
AAACCATGTATTTTTAAGGCATAGATATACAAGTTTCTGTTGTATCATTTTTTTTTTCCAGAGTTTATTAAACATAATTTAAAAGTATACAAAAAACTAATAAAAAATATTTAAAAAGTTCTAAAAATATTAAAAAATAAATTCTTTACCAACCCCTCTTCGCCGCTCCAGCAGCTCCATACCCACTGTTTAAAGTTACAATTACTACATTTTTTTATTATTAAAATACCAGACAATATGTTATAGAATTAGCAAATAGTAGTTAAAGTCTTCAAGTTAATTTTAAAATTACGAATAACTTGTTTTTACTTCTTTTCGATCATGTATCAGGATACTTCGCAATATACTAAATTTAATATACCTACTATTTGTTGAATGTCCTCAATTTAAAAAACCAAAATCTTTTGAAATGATTAGAGTTGGGACTACAAAAAAGTACATTACTAATAGTTTAAATAAAAAAAATTTCATGTAAATTAGTACTAACAGAGCTTAAACCTACAATTGGTTAAATTTGTTGACTTTAGTTTTGTCATGATTGGCTTTGTATGTATTTAATTTGAGGATAATCAACTTTTTTGTTGTTTTTATTTAGAAATGGCTTTTTTAAAAGTAGCTAAAATTTTAAACACCAATTATAATCTAATTTTTGAGTATTTTATATCTAATACAGAGCTTTCACAAAGTGTAGAAAACATACATTACTTTAATCATCATATAAAATTATATAGACTAGTTAAA
The DNA here is from genome assembly GCA_001970855.1 of Smittium culicis. NCBI lineage: Eukaryota > Fungi > Kickxellomycota > Harpellomycetes > Harpellales > Legeriomycetaceae > Smittium > Smittium culicis. Next base: position 12,356 of record LSSN01005530.1, on the reverse strand, counting down.
GGAAGAGATATTAAAGAGGATGTTCAAGTCAGTAAATAACTCTAGAGATGACAACTCTATCTGCGACTCGGTCGATATTCGCGCAGTTCTCGATAAGAATCCAAGCCAGAAAGATTATTTGGCGTGTTTTGAGAGCGAGTTTAGTCAAATCAAGGATAAATTGAACAAGATCGAGGTCGTAATGAACACCAAAATAGACCAAATACATAGCAACTTGACTGATTTTAACCGCAATTTCAGCTACTACTTGAGCGGGCTTCAACTGTACTCGCAGCAAGTGGAGTTTCCCGAACAGCCCAATAGCGCCACTTTAGAGCTGATAGCTAGCGGAAATCTCGACATATCCAAGCACGATCATATAGCCGATCAACAGCATACGCAAAACCCACAAGTTTCGCAAGATGAACTCTTGAGTGAACAAGTCTCGTATGGAGAATATACGGTGAATGAAAATGAACCGTTTGATGGCACCATTCTTGGTGGTAAGTCAGAGTATAACGATATTGATGAATTGGATGAGTATACGATGATCAATCCGCAGCAGAACTCCGTGAGCGCTCAGAAGCGGGCCAACGCAACGCCGAGCTTTTCGGCGCAAAAGAGGAGTGGCCAACATTCCACATCTTCGAGCAAGCTGCCCAACAGCCATCCTTACTTGAACAAACCAAACTCGGTGTCAAGAACGAAGCGGAAGCAAGTGATAAACATCAAGCGCTACATCGACATTTTGCCCAGCAAGTATAGGAGCCAACCCCACCGCACAATCATCGAATCTATACTGAAGGAACTGTCTGCGTATCCAGAAGGAAAACAGATCCATGAACTAATGCGCGATATTGGCGGGATTGTTGGGTTTGGCGGTGGCTTGTCTAAGAGCAAGTGGACAGAGTATTTGAACGTTCTTGAAAAGTCTGAAGTCCTCTTCAAAATCAAAAATAAAGGTTTCGTATACGTTTTTAACTTTGATCTTTCTGTTTAGCAGATCTAAATTTATACTTCTACTTGATTTCAATATTTTGATGTCCAAGTATTTTTTAATACACAATTATTACTTTTTGTAAATAAAATTAAAAATTTTTTTTTCTTTATTTATTATAACGTGATTTATTATTTAGAAAAGTGTTTATATAAAAGTTGGTTAAAGTTGTACTCTACTACTATTTAAAAAAAATGTAAATTTAGACAAGTTGAACAAAAAGTGAATGATAGAAATTATAAAGCAATAAAAAATAACGAACTGATGTTACTAGCTGGGAATTAATTTCTATATCAAGAATAAATGGTTAATATTCGTCATCAATTTCAACTTCTTGACCATCATTTTCATTCAAATTCAATCCATCTAATAGTTCTTCCAAAGGAACTTCCGGTAAATCTTCATCATCGAGCTCACTTTCGCCATCTGAAACGATATAACCGCCGTCAGCTTCGATACTATCAGCTTGTCTGTGCGGATTATCAGATTTATACAAGTTAATATTTTGTCTTAGTTCAGGATCTTCTTCCAAGTCACGCAAGAAAAGCTCGTAGTCATCATCAATCTTTTTCTGGGCTTGTTTTTTGGCTTGTAATTCGCCTTCATCTTTTGTTAAGGATTTGAGTTTCCAGTTACGTTGCTTACGTTTGCGTTTCTTTTCTGAGTAGCTCTTTTTAACTAGAACGATGCTTGGAATTTTTTCAGAAGATAATCTTTCAAAGAATTTATTGTTGATATTGGAGATTTCTAAATCGTATCCTAAGACAGTATCGCCGTAATTGAGCAAGTTGCCCAAGTGACTTCTGACTATGTATTCGTTGTTATTTTTACCAACGTCGGATAGTCTTTGGACTGTGATATCTGCAAGGGCGAATTTTCCAAGAGTTTTATTTGATTGTACTGGTTCAACATCAATAACGTAGAATTCTTTCAAACTGTTTGAGCTCAATACAGTGCCAATCTCATCGCCACGCCAGTAAACGTCAGAGGAAATATCAGCGGCTTGCAAGTTTGTAAAGTCAATAACTTTAATTACACCACCAACACGGGTGCAGAGAACCATTTGAGAAATTTGGCCTAAAGCATTTGCCATTTTTTTTGACACACAAATCAAGTCGTCTTTGCAAGTGGGAACGATTTCAACAGAGTATGTGAATTTATAGTTACTTACGCTTGTATGAATATCATGGGAGATAAGTTGCTCAGATGTTTTAGAGCGAACAGGAACCACGTTTTGGAGGAAGTCGACCATTTTAATGGCTTGTGATCTGTTTGCATATTGGAAGTCTAGGCCACCTTTAACAACTTTGATATTTGTAGTTTCCAAATGCATGTTATGTTTTATGATCAATTGTTCTAGATATAAAAATGTGCGTTGGTGTTCAACTTTTTGACGGACTTGGACAGTAGCTTTCCATAAGTTCTTAGCCATAATTTTAGTACAATCCGGACATTGCATGTTGCCAATAGTATACTCAACTTCGAATTTCTGCTGCAAAATAGTCGCAGCAAATACTTCCTTTTGAATGGTCAAACTTACTTTAATTCTTCTGGAGTGAGGTTCAGTCCAAATGAAACCAGCATCAATTAATCTTACTTTTGATAGACCTTTTAGCTTTTTTAAACATAGAGCTAGTAACTCACGACTTTCGAGCTCACAATATAACCATGCAGCTGGAGGCTGTAAATAGCGTTCACAACTTCTGCAGAACTGTAAGTTTAGACTTTTAGGGATTCCTTCAGTTACATCAACTTGCAATTGAATGCAGTTAACACACATGTTTGCAGGGTTAGGTGCTATTACAACACCACATTCGCAACATAAACTACATTCATAATAAGAAAATTTTAATATAAATATTGTAAATTCAAAAATATAATTTAACTATATTAATTTTGAATAGGAATGTGCATAAATAATTTGGATTTGATTAGTAGGCTTAAAAAAGGTAGTTACATTAGTTGCTGTTTTTTTTCTGGAATGTATTCCATCGTTTCGAAAGTATAAAATTTATTTATAAGCGGAGGGTATCGATATCGAATGCAGTTTTTGTTAATAAGAGCCGAATAAATAAGTGTGAAAGGAGTTTATGAATATAATTGTAATAGAATAGGAATTGAAATAGCAGAAAAGTGGCTATTTATGAACACAATTATCAAAAAAAATCGCAGTTTAAGAAACCCTTTTGCATATAAAAATTTTCTTTTAGTATTCGAAAAAGCTTAATTTATAGACTTAATTTTTTCCTAAAAAAATTTTAATTAGTAATACACTCTTTTTAAAAATAAATCAATATAAAAAGTTTTTTTCCGATAAATAATCTAGATCGTTTGCTGATTTGTACATTTTATTCGTAAATCTTTAAATTATTATAATCTCATTAATAATCATACATAATTGGTGGGAAATTATTTTATTTTAAAATTCCATTGGCTTTAATATTGTGATTGTATCGAATAAATATGCGCAGTAAAATAATTTAAATTGTTTTATTATTCGTATCCAATAATCAACACAAATAATGGTGTATTAATCACCTGATCCTTCCAATAGCTGTATCCAATTTTTTCGGACGAATTAGTAGTACGAGTCCTTGATTTTGACGATGTATGGCTGGTTAGAGGACGTGTCGACCCTATTGGCCGACTTCAGGTTTTGGTATTTCTGCCTGAAGAGATTTTCGCCGCTGAGTTTGCTCCTTATATTATAGATGAAGCTTTTTGAATGCTTTCGAATCGGCTGCCCAATCGCAGACTCGCGAAACGCTGCGGAATTCCTATTATTCCTGGCTGCTGCGCCCGCACGCACCGCCTTTTTCACCCGGCGCTCCACCCTTTCCGCATACCCCTCGTCCATTTCCTCCTCTTCCTCCACAATCTTATTCAGGTCTTCTCTCAGGTTTTTCACCAAGAACCTCCTTGGCGTGTTGATCACCAGCCACAAAATATTGACTCCGTACACTAAAAATGGTCCCAGCAGGTAGTATACGAGCTCGTTTGAGTTGACTGCCGAGTCTTGGCTCTTTGTCCATAAAACAAACCTTGAAACTGTCCATATGAATGATGATACTGCTGGAACCAGTATAGATACCATTATTTGCTCAACTCCAACAGAAGGCAGCCGGGTGCTTTTTGCTGATAATCCAACTGAAATTATTACTACCAAACTCGCTGCTAAATTACACGTCAGCCCTGCCAGTATCACACAGTACCCTGCCCCCCGGACTATTGCTGTGCTGTCAAAAACGAGTGAAATTCCTATACTTGAGAGCATTGTACACGAAGCAAGGCTAAAAATCGCCACATAGCTCAATATCCTAGCTGTTTTTATATGGTTTAAGCTATTGTGAACCCTAACATTCATTATAGTTTTTATATACTTAGTTATAAAAATTATCAAACAGTTATTCTCCAATATTTAATTATTACCATCTTGACAGAAACATATATGTCTGAAACACAATAATATAGCACGAAATACTATCAAATATCAGCGAAGCCTGGTACATCCTCACTGAACTGCTTTCGTTAAAAACCATCGCGCCTCGTAAAAACAATGATATTGCCCCAGCTAGAATTATTTCCAATTATAAAAAAAATAATATTGCTTATAAATCACATTTAACCAGTCCTGATTATTCGCTTTTTTTTTTTATATAATTTGTCTTAGTTTAAACTACTTAAAATGAAAATAATGTTTATATTAATACGTTATCTTACCTATACATGACACCATCCCTCCTATAAACATCGGATTGCTCTCTATTATAGATGCTCCTGTCAGCAGTATAAATATTATTATTAGTCCACTACCACTGCCATATGCTGCTGATGGGTTCGGCCAATATTTCAAATACGGAATCTCATAAGTTATCATCCCCGCGTTGTCTGGTAGCTCCCCAATTAATGGATCCATTTTTATTATTATTATCTAGTAAAATAATTATGTATAAATAAAATATTTAATCGTATACTTTTTAATTGATTATATCAGATCTCAATATTAATAAAAACTAGCTACATCTATTAAGTCTAAGGTTTTAGTTTTTATATATAAGTTTATAATTGCCTCACCTTCTATTTCTTTAATGTATATTACCTTGGGCGAATATCAATATTACTGATTTATAAAATTACTAGAAAACTAAACCTTTTAGTTGTAATATTATATTATATATAAATAATTCCCTTAAAAATTATGTTCTATTCAGAAATCTTATATAAATTTCTTTTTATTTAAATACAATATATAAATGCTCCTAGATTATCCTCAAAATCTAATATTTTTAGATACAATTTACTGTTTTTTTTTTTTTACAATAGCATTCTCGGAATAAAATTTTCATTTAATATTTTCATTATCACTGAAATTAAATCTCGCAAATCATTGGTTCATAAAAAAAAATCTTGAACTAAAATTATAAACATGGCTACAACCATATAAACAATTAAAATATGTGTTCGTTTACTACATTACTGACAAATGCCTGATAAATTGGATTTTTGTTTATGAGCATAGTAATTTTATCAGTCAGGCTCTCCCAAATTTTCCATATATAACTGCAATTCTAAAATTTGAAATATGTTACTATTCATTACAGTAATTGTGATAAAAAACCCCTTATAATTTCTGTGATACAATTAATAAATGATCAAATAAAAACAAAAGAAAAAGAACAAGAACAAGAAAAAAATTCCGGCTATCGATTTATTTAATAAAAATAAAAATTATAATTATAATAGTAGTAACAAAACTTAGATAAAAATAGCCAACTACAAATTTAATAGTAAAAGTTTTGAATTTTAAAACACTTATTTTTGAGGCTTTGAAAGAACTTGTCTTAATGGAAATATGTAAATTTTTTATATTAGATGATATTTGGTAATTAGTTCAATTGGATCCAACTTATTCGATCTTCATCTAACTTATTTAGAAAAGCTAACCTTTTCTATTTGACTGTTGATTTGGCTGATTTGCGTTTTCCTATTATAAAACAAAATAGAAAATTATTTATAAACAACATACCATAATAATATAAAAATGTATGAACACTAGAAAATTTGCACCCTTTATCCGAAAAAATAAATATTACTACAATAATAACAAAATTAAGTAAAACACTTACAACTCTGAAATATCAGTGTTTATTGAAGTGAAAAATTCTGTGTCGATTATCACCTCAGACTCAGGATCAGAATCAAAATCATCCCCGTATCCATATCCAGCTGTTTTTTTACGCTCTGGTACTTCCTCATCAACTCTATTCCCAAATGATCTCAAAACATTATCAGCTTTGTTTCTCATTTTTGCGATAATTTCAGTAACCTAAATATGTATTTAAAATAAAGATAAATATCTAAATAAAATACAGTTAATATTTGAGAAAAAGTTACAATATCGGCTCTATCAACTATAGTGTTTTCAGATATTTTGTTTTTATCCTTATCTCCATTCAGCTCCTTACTAATACTAACAACTTCATTTTTGAATTCTAGTTCTTTGTTTTTAGACAGATTTTTTTGTGACTCTGATAAATTCAAAAGCAAAAGTTCCACCCTTTTAAGCAATGAATCTTGATTAGACTTTAACTGTATAATTCTGTACAATGTTTTCTCATAAACATCTATCGAGGAAACCAGCAACGTATCTGACAATTCTGATACTGTATTTTTTTGTTTTTCAAATTCGTTTAATTGCATTTCAAGCCTAAATAAAAATTTAATGTTAATTTTAAATATTCTCTAATAAAAAAATATTCAAATATTTTAATTTGTTAAAGTGCTTTTTAAAAAAAATGAATAAGAATTAGATATTTACCTTTGGTGCATAATATCGCCTGAATCAACTATTTTTTGAATAAAAAACCTTACTTTAGCTGCAAAAGCTCCCAAAACATGTAAAGTATCCTCATTAATGAATTCTGTCTTTTTTACTTGATCAATACCATTTCCTGATTCAAACCTAGGTATTGATAACTCAAATTTGTTGAAAGAAGAAATCATTGCATCCAAAGAAACAGATTCAAGATTACTATCAAATTCGCTTTTATTTTTAGATAGTCTATCCATTTCAGCTGAAGCAGTTTTTTTAGAAGGTAAGGCGGCTTTTAGAGCTTTAGCTTTTTCTTCTGTTGTTTTTTGAATTGATAAAAGGTTTAGCTCCTCTTCTATTAACATCATTGAAAACCCTATTGCAACATCTTTTCTTAATCCGATTTTATTTTTACTACTAATAATTGCAGCTGCAGAGTAAGATAAGTAAATGTCGATGATTTCAGCAAAGCCTATTATTGGCTGAGAAAGACTCGTATAAATATTATGATCAAGCTTTAACAAACATTCGATCACAACTTTCAGCTTATCGTTACCATTGTTAGTCAAGTTGTTATTAATGTTTAGATTAGAAAAATACTCAGAAATTTCGCTATTATCTACAGCGCTACTATTGTTTCCTTTGATTAACTTTGTAACCAGCTTTTCTAAGTTATCATTATGAGTATCTTGATTTTCAATTACGCTTGAAGTGTTCAAATAACCTCCGATTCTTTTCTTAAATTCGGTAGACCAATTTGCAGTTTGAAGCTTATAAATTCCACTTGGGGATTGAGCAAAAATAGTATCTGTGGATACGTCACTTGTGGTCAATAATATTGGTCCAGAGTATATTTTACCATTTTCGCTGAAACTAATGGATTCTAGAGTAAGGAGCGAAGGGTATTTGTTTGAGCGTATTTCAGTCAACTAAAAAAAGTGTATAAACAATCGATTAGCTTGGGTAAAAAAATTAACATTTTTAATTAAATATAGCCAAATAAAAGTACCTCTGGATTTTTTAACTCCCATTTAGGAAAAATAGGTTCAATAATACCAAATAGATTTACTTTTGACCCATAATATGATATAGCTAGCATAGCAACAGGGTGTGAATTAATAAGGATAATGTTATAAGCGTCGTCAATTATAGATTCAGAAGAATTTGAGATTGTATCACTATCATCATCATCATAAATTTCAGGAGGTGCAGGTTTTTGCAAAAATGGACCAGAAAATTTGACACCTTTAAGCATATTATGTGGAATTTTTATATTTAAAAAGTCCGATTCGTCCAAGTCATGATCACTTTCGCTTGACTGCAGTAAGTCTGACATCATGTTGAAAATCGAATTTACCCATTCATTAGAACTGATAGCGTCTTGAAGTTCAGGGGGACAAACAAGCTTTTTTCCTACAAAATACTGGTCAGATTTTAATTCCTCAACTTCAACTTCAGTAGAGGTTAGCAAATTTTCAATCCATAGCTTTTCAATAGTACATTCTCTAGGTATAAAGGGGGATGCAGTATAAACATCGCCGTCATTTGTTAGAACAAAAGCAGTTACGCGCTCCCAACCATCCATATTTTCTTTTCCTAGAGTAAACGATACGGCAATCCTTGATCCAATTGCCGAATCCATGTTTATGCCGTTTAGATGCACCTCTTGCTCTGGGATTTGAGCATTTAATAGGACATCATACATTCTATTAAATTCAATAAAAGTTTTTGATACAAAAAATAAATAGTAAAATGAATAGAAGGGCTTAGATAATTATACTTACGATAGAATGCCATCTTTGGCTAAAGTAACTAGGTGAGAATCTTTTGAACTAAGAGGATGCCATAAAATTTCAGCGACTAAAGAAAAGTAGTATAAATAAACATCGTTAAAGTTATATTTCCTGAAAAATAGACAAATTACAACTATTACCATCTGACAAAACTTTGCTTTTGTTGCTAATTTCTATAATCTTAGGATTAGATAGCTTATAGTTATTTGTTTTGATTTCATTGGAAATACCATTAGAAAAATAGATTGAGTTGAAATGTAACAGAGATTTCTCCCAAATGCTGACATCAAATGAGAAAGCTAAAACTCCTCTTTGGGTTAGAATGGCCATCATTCGTTTTGAGTTATTAATTGAAATTTGGATGATTTCATCTTGAGAATCTAATTCTAGAATTGTCTATAGTTAAAAATCAAATAAATAAAGCATTAAAATATGTTACAAGAAAACTAAATTGTCTAGATTGAACTTACCAAGTATGGAACATCTTTAATCAAGGAAGTTATTTTTTCTAAAGATTTGATATAAATATCTTTTTCAGTAAGTTTTTTATCTGTTGTGAATTCGCTCTTATCGAAATTCATATAAACGGTTTTTTTAATTTGGATGAGATCAAGTAGGCGGATTTCGTTATCAGTTGCTACGATGAGAAAGGAGTTTATGGCTACTATTTTTTTCCTGATAGCTAATTTTGGTTCAGTTGTATTGTTAATTGTATCTGCGAGGTTTGATTTGAAGATTCCATTTTCACCAATATAGTTAAACCAATCCTTTAAATCAAGGGACATATAATTGGACATTTTGTATAATTGTTTACAGTAATATAATTATTGATGTTGATTATATTGACTGCTTTTTGAAGATATTAGCTATAAAAAGTATGGGGGAATATAAGCTCAAACTAATAAAAAAAATCTCTTGATTTTACATTTGATCTACGTTTTCGTAATTACTTTCCTTAGTTGTATAATAATATTACTTTTCTGTAATTTTTGTGTTTTTTTATCCTGAATATTAGGCATAAATACTTTTTTCTGTCCAATAATTTTATTTTATTCGACAGAACTGTACTTAATTATTGACGTATATTATTGGCTAAGTCAGCTTTTACCTGTATAATAGAAGCTATCATTAAATTTTTTAATTTATTACTTGTTGGTAATTTTATTTATAATAATCCATTTGCTAGTAAATTTATTCAAGCCAATAAAGTATTGACTTTACTAATTTATAAAAAATAAAACATTTAAACTTAACTTTCTTTTTTAAAGCAAAATAATTATTTTAGTCCTTAAATTGTTAGGATTTGCTCTCTAAAAGAACTTTTTTTCTATTTAAGAATTTAACTATGTTTTTTATATAGTTCAAAACCAGTACATTAATTGATTTTTTTTAGAAAAAACATGAATATAGTGACGTGAGAAATATTTCGTCTGCATTTGTGATTTCTTGAGTTTTTTTGAGTGTATCTTATAGGGCTCATCATGAAGCTCCACTTTTTTTGTCGTATAATAAATCTAATTTAGCGCTATAGGAATTTTTCCCACGTATTGGTTTATAACCTAGAGTCACAAAGTTGTCTAATATTAAAAAAAAAAATTTCTTATTAGTATTATTATATGTATATCAATATTAGAACAAATAAGTAGTTTTGAATAATAATACATAAATATATACCATATATCCAAATAATTTTTGATACGCATTAGTATATTAAGAGATATTAATATGAAAACTTCTGTGTATGCCGATGCTGACAATGGTTATTATAAGACAACTGATCGAAGTACAACATAGTATTTAATAAAATAAACAAAATCACATTCCCTTTGTATTTTTTTTTTCGTGAGGAAATCTCTTATTCTTTTGATATTATTACAAATATATATACCATCGCTCAATAGAAACCAATCAAAATATTTTATTTTCGAATAAACTCGCATTTCATAAATTTTCAACCTGTCTATAGATATGATTTTATTTGTTATTTTTACCATCTGTCTAAATTAATATTAATTTATTTTGAATCTTATATGGAACTTTAATCCTATTTTTGATTTAAATTCTTTGATATTTCTTATCGCTAATGCTAGATTTTTGATATATTAAAGTAAGGAAATCACCTTTTTGGATTTCCTGCGAATTTCAGATATCAATAAATTTTTGAGATATTATCATTACAATTCTTAATCAGTTGTATTTTTCTAGAGTTTTTTAATCTAAACTAGCTTTTTTAAACTTTTAAATAGATGATTCGATGGGGGAAACTTTACTTTTATAATTTTCTGCAGGTTCTTTATGTCGCTTTTTACAAACTCGGCATATTTCGCAGTATTTAATTTATTTAAACTTCTTTATCCATAAATGAAAATCTATAACCATAAATCAAAAACAAATCAATAAGTAAAATTTATTCTCAAAAAAATAGACATATTTTAACGTAGTTGTTATTAGATGTAAAAATAGTCAAAATTTTTTGGGAAATAAGAATAATAATATCATAAATTTTAACAAAATTAATATTAAATATGCAAATTTTAAAATTCGTTAACGTAAAAAATAAACAGAAAAAAAATTCTATTCAAAAAATAAATTTTCTTGCAAAAAAGCCAGATCATCACATAAAAACTTATACTATGAATTTGATGATTACGAGTTCAAAAACCAACTTAAAAGGCTAACTTTAAAAATTTACTGATAATTAAAACTTTTAAAAAAACTTGCTTCGAATAAAAATATTTCAAAATATTAGTATCTGTTAAAGTTCTTTTATTTTTTATTTGATATTTATTATTATTTGCGATTTATTTATTAAATATCGAGCTAATAAATAATTTCCTCTATGAAATTCCTAAAATTTACCTATAATTTTTGAAATGACTAATTTTTTAACATCAATTGGCATCAAATAAATAAATAATTTATGTTTCAAAGGCTATAATTTCCAAGTATCAGCAATATTCATGGAATAAAATAATACCATTAAACTGTCATACTGGATAGGCAAATACTTGGGCTTCTATTCTACTAAGAAATCTATTCATAGATGAACTATTAATATCTTAATATCTTAATTTTGTGAAAAACTTGCTTCCATATATTCTGATATATCCAATATAAATCCCAGAGTTTTTTTTTTTTGTCTCAGATTTTATTAAAAATAATTTAAAATTATATAAAAAAACCATAAAAAATTATTTAAAAAGTAAAATAAATATTAAAAAAATTACTTTTTAACCAATCCCTCTCAGCCACTCTATCAGCTTCATATTCAGTGTACAATTATTCAAGGATTAACCTCAGATTTTTTTTAAAAGTTTATGTATAAATATGACCTGTAAATTTAATAAAATGCTATATATAAAACGCTTATAACAATTTTTAACGATAATAATATCATCAATAGCTAATCTTTTGGATTTATTTAACATTATTTATATTTTCTAAAGACAAATAATCAAGGAACTGGAATCAAACTTAAATTAGAAATCGGAAAATTTGATTTTTCAATAATAATTCCAAATTTATCCAAAAATTCAAATCATAAGTCGTTGTTTATAATTTTGTTTATGACTGAAATACCAAAAATTGGCACAGATGAGTGATTTATTAGTTACATGAATAATCAAAGATACCGATATATTAGCATTGGAAATTATTGTATCACCAACAGAAAATTTTAAATATTGGGAAATCATTGCAAAAAATTTATCTTTAGTTTTGAACTAAAGTCGATAATATGATTATAACGAGTGATAGAAATAAGTGAATAATAAAA
>LSSN01005529.1:0-15406 GCA_001970855.1 Smittium culicis | reverse complement strand
CCCCCCCCCCCCTCCATAAATCTTATATTTTCACTATTTAATTCCTTCACTCTCGACAGCACAACATTCCTCCATACTTACTATTCTGAATTTTAATGCTTGAAAAAGTAAAAAAAAATAACTGCTCTAAACTATATCAATGAATGTAATAGTATTAAATCGCTCAACTATTTTCTCACATTTTAAAAAAAATTATTAACGCACCAAATAAAATCCAAAAAATTCAGTCAAAAAAAGATAGATGATATTAATAAATTATTCGCTTTCGATATAGAATAAAAACAGGAACAATTAATCCCATTTAAAAAAAAAAAGGTACTCGGCGATAAAAAGTATCAGCTGTGCATATAGATATTATTTCATCATCACACAGTTACATAAAGCCTTTTTTTCCCCCTTTAATCACCTGGATAAGGAAAGTAGCCTTTGGTCGTCTAATTTATTTTAGCTTGCTATGTTTTTAAGTTAGGGTCCCCCAAAAAAAAAAAAAAAAAAAAAGGGAGCGAGAGACATGAGGTGGGAAGCGTTTAGTTGAAGAGAATAGATGCGTGTTTGATGATGTACACCGTTGAAACGAAGAACAGGACGTAGAAAACGAGGATCGCGAGCACCGTCCGCCACTTGAAATACTCGAACAGCGAAAAGCAGCCGCTCTCCACTATATCGCCTCGACTGCTGCCGCTACCGACCACCACAAAATCAGAACTCAATTTTCTCTCGTAAACACTCATTCTTCACCTAATTCTTTGCTTGGTTTTACCGCCTTCTAAGTAAAAAAAAAAGGACTAGAGTGGTCAATGAAAAGTTGAGGAGGATTCGCTTTTATATCGAGTTTGATCAAATATATTATATATATAGAGTTATATATTTTCGATTTTTTGATGTACGTCGTTTCTTGAAAATTAAAAATGCAATGAAGTGCTGCTATAGTATAAGCAGCAGCTATTACTTATAAATTAAAAAGGTAAAAAAAATTTATTAGTCAAATTCCTGGAAAAAAAAGCGGGGGTTTTTTGATTTTAATATAAAGTTTGCTATGGGATTCTCTGCTTTGTAAAGCTACAAAATGCAGTCACGCTCAACTAAAAATAAAATAAAACCAAAAGAAAGGCTTGTAATTTAATGAGTCGCCAATAATTATAATGCAAGATTACTATTTGCTGCGATTCTCTGTCAAGCCAATACTTTTTATGGCTACGGAATTATATTTAGCCGGGAGGTTTTTTTATTGAGCTTTGTTGGGCTCTATTTTTTCGGAAGAAGGAATAATAGCTTTTTAATATCTACTAAAAAGTTCCTAAAAAAAAAAAAAAGTTATATCTGATTAGTTTCCTGGTGTGAATATTCGCTTATTTTATTTTTTTTTTCATCTTCGATTCCAGAGATTCTATTTTTACAATAAATACATTTAAACCATCCAATTACTAAAAAAGAAAAATAATAAAAAATAATTTCATTGACTAATACAAAAGCTAAAATCCGTTAGTATTACTAATAACACCCAAATTTAGTTTATTTATATCAAACTATATTGTAGAAATACGCTATTAATAATGAATTTTTTTTTTTAAATTTGATACGAGTTGAGCAAAAGTAAAAACAAAAATAATCTGCTAATTGTGCCAACAAATACAAAAATACTTCAACCAAAAACGATCTTCAAGCCACAAATGCAAGCGCAAACTTATCAAACTACAAAGCTTGCTTATTTTTTTCCCGGGACTGGAGGGTAATGGCTAATTAATTGGCAACGCTCTGTATTCATAGACCAGAATTCCTATTAGCGATGTTGTCAGCGCCATTGCAAAATACTTGACCGCATTCGCATCTGCCACTCCAATCCTGTCCAATGCAAGTTGCGCATACTTCAGCACAGAACTTTTTCCCAATGCATTTTCGCGGTGCCCTATACCAACCTCATCAACTGGCATATACTCGCTCTTTTTCGGAATTGCTCTCGACAGTTCCAAGAAACTGTGCAGCGTAACCGGAACAAACGGGTCTAGCAGCGTGAACGTTTTTATATACGTGTTGAACGACGAGCAGCTAGGAAGATGCAGATTCGACACAAACTGCAGCTTTTGAACCGATAATTGTGTGTTGTACTCATGTGCAAGTGCAAGGATTTTTGGCCAATCGTGAGCATGCGTTGCCACCGGAAGTTTTGCAAGGTAGCTATGCACTACTGCAAAGTCTGGCTCTAAAGACAGTATCGCCTCGCTGTGGAAACTAACCAGCTACGACAAAAAAACAACAAAGTTTTTAGCAATTATGCAAAGAATTGTTGCACTAAAATAAATAAATAAAAAAGATGCCCATGACTTGTAATTATAAAAGTAGAGAATAGTGAATTGAACAATGTTTACTGCTGCTGATATATAGATGATGAAAGATGGTCCAATAGCTATACAATGATCAAATATTAAGCAGACTGTATTAAAGTCCTTAAGATCATGAGAAAACCAAGAAATAACCCAGCTGATGCAGTAAAAAGACGGAATATCTAAACTAAAAGTGTGTCGATAAACAAAAAAATTAAATAATGTAAATAATAGGTAATAAACATTGAGGTTGATGGTATAAGCAAGCGAAAAAGTGTAAATTTAAATATAAATACATCAAGGTCTATACTCTTTTAAGAACAGCGCCAATTTCTGGTTTTTTATAAGGAGCAAAGAACTAACCAGATCAAGCTCTTTAGTAACAATATTAAAGTTCGCTAGCATAGCATCTCTAGAAAACATTAAAAAAAAACAGGAAAAGAAAGTTATAATGAAGTTTAGATCTTTTTTTAAAAAAAAAGGGGGGAAGGAGGGAGTAAAAGATCAAAAAACCTAAAGTAGAATAGCGCTAATATCAATCCACTTTCTACAGTTTTCGGCTGGTTGCTGAAAACTGTGTTTAGCACTAGGGACACCTGCTGGAAACCCTAATAATATAAATGTATAGAAATCAAAAAATAGGATAACGTTAATGGAAATATCTTCAACAAGATTTAGGTTTGAGTAACTAATCAACTTTAAAAACTAATTCTTAATTCTATAATTGAATTTTGATAAGTTTAAAAAGAGAAAATTTGCACTTTTTGTTTCATAGTGTTTCAATATTAAATATAAATTACCTGGTAGTAGTAAAGGCCAGGAAGAGTGTTGAAAATATATGAAATGATCGTGTATAGCTGATTTTGCTTATTTTTTATAAAACTTTGCTCGAAAACTATATCTATATCAAAATTGAAGGTTATTTAATACGAATATTTTATCATTATAAAATCAAAAGAGGAAAAAATCTTTTCAGTAACTGAGTCCTCTACTCCCCCAAAAAAAAACTAAAAGGGAAAAAAAATATCAAAGAGAGCGTGAATATTCGTGAAAGTAAAAAAAGTAACCTTTAAAGTTGTACGGAAGAGTTCGCTTAACATCGAGTAAAATTTGGTTATTGTTTATTTTTGAAAGTTTATTCGTTTTTTCTTTAGTTTGATATGCATTAGGTTTGAAATCGCCTTTGTAAAATTCGATAGCTTTGAATTTGAGGAGTATGGGCCTAATAATTTATGGATAGAAGGGTAACTTGTAAGAAAAATTTTTGCACTTAGAAATGCCATTTCCTTATAAATTTTAGGCAGAACAAGAGAGCATAAGCAGATAATAGAAAGAAATAAAACAAAAAAAAAGTTACCAAGCCTTTCTCCGCAGTTTAGTGTTGCATAAACCGTTTGCAGTAGTCGCGAGCTTTTTAAGGTCGACCATATCCATCCTGCTTATTGCATCCTTGACTAGACCCTGCTGTTTCTTGAGAGATACAAATGAACCGAATCTTGGGTAGTAAATGCCTTTGTTTCCATAGTCAGACAACGTGTATTGAGGAAGACTCGCAGTTTTACTTTGACTCTGGTCAGAAGTATCAGTCAGCTGTGGCCGATTAGACAAGTTGCCAGGAACAGGCTTTTTTCTTATATTTCTGCGTTTTCTCATTCTGTTAAATAAAAAAAGATTTGGTTTTTTTTTCCCGAAATTTATTATAAATTTATTTATATTTTGCAGTTTTCTTTTTTTTTAGTTGTCAATGGTTTGCATTTTTCTAAAAGGATTATATATCTTTAATTTCCAAATATAAAAAAAAATATATAATTATATTCTATAATAGCGGAATTTAAAGGCTTTTATTTTTCAGCATTAAAGTTTTCACCTATTGGCCCAAATTATATACATTTACAAATTGCAGAAATAATTTTGCATTTATAGCAATCTTAATAATTATAGAATTTATTCAGTTTTTGAGCTGAAAATATACTTTATTACTATACCTATTCTATATACTTTGCTTTAGTATACTATAGAAAATAAAAATATGTGAACTGAGTTAATTAGATTAGTTTACAATAACCGAAAATTCTTAATGCTGACTTTTTTTCATCCATAATCCGCTAGCTGCGATACAATAATCATTTATGATATAAAACCAGGATTGCAAATATTTGGATGTAAGACTTGCCTTTATATTTACTATATCCATACCATACATATTTGATATTCTCTCTCGAACTTGAGTATAATCCCATTTTCAGCGCATGATATAATACTTCTGCATAACTGAAACATAGTCTATGTTGTTATAGTACATCTATACTTCCAATCAATCCCACATCCACTTCCCCATCCCACCAATATATAAATATATACATTTAGCTTTAAGAAAACGCTTAAATGTCTCTCAGCAATTATTATCACTCGCAAGACTCGAAGTATGAAACAAAACTAGCTGCGTTTTTTTTTTCTTTTTTGAATTGCACGCTACCTTTCTCAACTAATAAAATATAACTTGATTATGGTTTTATAGTTTCAAAAATAATTTTTATTCCCAAGTAAACATTTCCTGAAAATTAAATTGAAGTAGAAATTGAAGTGCGATTTAATCGTAAAACCAAAGATATGAATTTTTTATATCTTGGTTTTAAAGTCTTAATACTAGATAAAATTGTAATAATAAGGACGTATAACTAAAAAGGCAGGGGTAGAAGAAGCTGATAAATTAATAATTTGCATTTTTATACTTGATTTTATAATACGTGAGAGGATTAAAAAAAGGAGTGCATGGAAGCAATAGATATACGCTTAATAGAAATTATTGAGTTAAATTAAATTCGTCAATAAGTTTTGCAAGTTTTCCAGACTGTTCGATTTCTTTTAGGTCAGATAGACCGCCAATACTGACTTTGTTGATGAAAATGCTTGGGAAACTGCTGTGGCCTTTAGTTATTTCAGTAAGATAATCTTTGATTTCAAGTGGGTTGGGTTCCATATTGACTTCCAAAACAAAGTATTTGACGTTATATTTGTCAAGAAGAGCTTTTGCACCTCTGCAGAATGGACAGTAAGTTTTACTGAACATGATGGCTTTATGTGAATTGATTAGGCTAATAAGTGAATCTTTATTGTGCTCAGTGGATTGAGGGAGTTCTTTGAGGACAGATTTTAAGTTATTAGATGAGAGCAAAGAGCTGAGGATATCGTTGCCCATCGCAACAATCTTTGTAGATTCGAAAAGCGCAGGGAAGTGAATGTTGATATACTTTTTTTCGAAAGCACGTTTAACAATAGTAATATCATACGAATCTTCGTCAACATTGTATACTTCTACTGTTTCAGTTGGGTCTAGTAACCTAATCGCTGAGCGTATTTTTGGAGTTAAACTAGAATCGCTAGTAGATAAAATCTATAAAAAAAGTAAAATAACAGGGTTAATAGTTGCTACAAATAAATTAAAAAAAAAGTGTAAGAGAATATTAACAATGTCAGCAAAAAAAAAGGGGGGGGGGAAGGAAGGAAGATGAGAATACATTACCAAGTATTTATTGTTTTTCGTCAAGGAGTTAATAGATTGGGATGCATCTTGGATAGATTTGGAGACTAATTCAGAGCTGAGAAGAGAGCTTTTTTCAAAAGTGTCAAATAGGGAGCCTGAGATGAACAATTTAAAAAAGCTAGAGTAATCAGCGAAGAATTCTCCGTCCAAGAAAATACAAGGGAAATGGCTTTTAGAGGTAAGAGCAGATTTTGGCAGTTTAGATTTAATTAAACTGTATTCAAAGTCGGAGTTGCTAACCCAAACTGGTTTGTAAGAGAGACCGAGTTTATTTTTATAGTTTTCGAAGATTTTGAAAATGTTCATAGATTCACTAATTTGGGGGTTGAGGAATAAGACGACTTTATTTTCAGAAAGTAAGTTGAGGAAATTTTTAGTAGATTCAGAAGTAGTTTTATCTCTAAATTTATATGTATAAATGGAAGGGTTAGTGTGGGGGGTCTTGATTGAATAAAAGAGGTTAAAGATCAGATAGGAGATAAAAGAAAGTATGAGGAGTAAATAAAAAAAGATGGGCATATATAAATATGATACCTTATTTCGGCAAAAATGGAATCGAATTTTCCAGAATTGAATAGGGAGGAGAATTCTGAAATTGAGTAAAATTTGTTTTGGAAGAAAATTGAGGGGGAATCGTAAGAGCCAAAAGTAGCAGAGTTCAAGTTTTTGAGGTTGGAATCAGAGTTAGAAGGAGAAGAGGAAGAGGTGGGGTCAATGTGGAAGGATGAGCAATTGATTAGGTACTTTTTAGTGATTTGCGAGCAAATTTTGTCGAAGTCAGAAGCGAAGGAGGGGTGAGATTTGAGGTAAATACCGAGTATTAAGTTTGAAGAAACTGCGTCAGATAATTTTTTATCGATTGAATATTCAAGTTCAGATAGTCTTTTTTTATTTGGATTATTTTTGAGTAGGGAAGGCATAATTTTGGATATTTTTTTCCTGATTTCGGCATTAGATAGCTTATCGAGCTGGTCAAAAGTAAGAGGAACTTGGTTGACGAAAAGGATGGTTTTGAAGGATTGTTGAGTATCCTTTCTGAGTAAGTGTGATAGATAATAGTCAGTAAAGTCATGTTTGGTGTAAGGGATGCGGAAGGAGGGATCAGCTTTTAGGTATGACTCGATCTTTTCAGCTTGGCTAGAATCAGAAGTGGAAAGTAGGATGATTTGATCAGGTTTGATGATATTGGGGTATTCCAGGAGAATGTTTTTGGATATGTCAGCTAAAGCTGGGCTTTGAGATTCGAAGGCTTGGTTTTCTTGATGGATAGAGCCAAAGAAATAAAAACGAGCTTGGTAGAATACAAACACAATAACAGAGATCAAAGCAATGCGATTAAGCAAGATCTTTGTGCTTCTTTTAAGCCTAAACATAGCGGAAAGAGGAAAATCTTAGTTAGTTTCGGGTGCGATAGCACAGAGAAAAATGGAGAGTAGAGATTGCAAGAGAGAATTGCAGAGTTTGAGTATAGAAGGAAACAGTATCTAATATACAGAAATAGAAATTTTGCAAAACGAAACAACGCTATAATTTTCGGTTACCTATAATGAGCTAATCATATTCTGTGTAAATCGAGATTTGGCATCTGATTTTGCCAATAGATTGTTTTAATTGCTGAAAATTCCAATTCCCGGCTAATGAATGGCTCTATTACTTGCCAATCACAGCCGACTATCCAAGATTTTATGAAATCGGGTGTACTTTTGGGAAAATCCTGTTTTTGTATTTAAAGCTATTTTTATTTTTTATTTTTAAGGCTGTGAATGGAATATTTTTCGTTTTATTGTTTTTGTTGCTGACAAATCCTAAGAATTTTCTTACAAACTTAAAAAAATTTAAAAAAAATAATACAAAATAAAACAATAACAAATTCCAACGAGCAAAGTTGCCCAAAAATATCTGTGCATTTAATTCGAGCATGGTTTTTAAGCAATTGTCCTATTTGCTACAAGGTATCAGCAGCCCAATAATATATTTATAAATCATAAGTATCAAAGTGAAACTAAAAGCTAAGAATTGCTGCCCTTTCTTACAAAAAAACGACAAAATCTGCCTTTTTACCTTAAAGCCAATAGACTATCGTACATTCAGATTTCATTATAATTCATCCAATAACCAATATTTTTAAATATTATATCAGTTTAGCCAATAATCCTAATTTTTAAATTAAATCAAATCATTCTCGGCCAATAGTTAACATTCGGCACACTTTAATTCTAATTCCAGATCAATTACTGGAAATTTTCTATATTTTGGGAGCATCAAATTTTATTGGCCAAATCCATATAGTCTGATCGTACAATAGCTAACTAGCAAATAAGATAGTCTTACTACATAATCAGGTTATTCTATTCGCTATATGATAATTAATGTAAACGCTAAAGAGTAATTAATATAATTTTAGTTTATACTATTTGCTGATTAGATACAGAATGTTTTTTATCTGCTAAAAAAAAATAGGCTTGATTTTCATAAACAAGAAAAATCTTCAAGCCTAAATTCAGTCAAGATTTGGCTCTAGGATTTCGATTAATCCTAAGCTAATTTCAGATTTAGATTCTTTATCATTTATTTTTATACTTTAATATAAGTTATCTCGAGAATCCAACCAAATCGCCACATATTTAGTACCATATATTCAATAATATTAGTCTGACGAATATTAAGGAGGAATAAAAACAATTCGATTGTAATTGAACTTTGCTTAATTTTATAAAAATACACTAAAAGAAAAACGAATCGAGGTCCAATAATGTTTTCGATTCTTAAAAGTAAGGCTATACCGCAAGCTGTCAGCAGATCTTCAGCTATTATATCTTCTGCAGCAACACGATCACTGTTCACTGTAACCCGCCTATCGATACTCCCAAAATCATCAACGAACTCTTCCTCTGCTGCAAACCCCCAATCTGCTGTTCCTCAATCAGTAGCTTCTAACCCACTCCTCAGCTCCATATCCTCATTCAACCCATTAACAAAGCTTTTCAATTTTGACCAAATTAGGTTTACTACTTATGGTCAGGAGTATCAGCCTAGTCAAATCAAGCGCAAGAGGAAACACGGCTTCTTGCGTAGATTGAGGACTAAAAATGGAAGGAAAGTTCTCCAAAGAAGAATGCTCAAAGGTCGACGATTCTTATCCCACTAGCTCAACTTAATCCTTCTCAACCGTCTCAAATAAAAATAATATAAACTTTTCCAATTTCCCTGTTTTTAATTCGCCTTTTAAAAAAAAAAAAAATAAATAATATACACTATTTTTCACAGATTTATTACTAAATGCAAAATTTATGAGTAGTTAATGTATAAATTATTTTCCAAATGCCGATACTTTCTAAAGTTCAATCAATTCTGTTTATTTCTTTTTTAAAAGTTATTCATCATAAAAGATTTGCAACCTCAATTACTATTGTTTCTTATCGATAGATTTTTCGTCACTATTGATGCTGGCTTTTTGGTTCTCCGTATATATTTGTTTATCTCTTATCGCCTGCGCCTGTTTCTCCTTCTGTTCGGCTATATACGGCTGCATCGTGTACACCGATATTCCAACTCCGACAACTGCCGCTGTCAAAGGCGGTATGAACTTTCCCCTAAACGACATTTCCTCTTTATTAAGAATCTTTCTGCTATGGTGATAACGAAACCTTGAAAGAAATAAAAAAAACGAATATCAAGTTAGTAAATGTTAAAAAGCTTTAAAAAAAATTATAGTTTTATTCTGGCGATTTACTGCTGAAATAACCACTGATCAACATTTAATAATGTAAACTCGTTGTCGTTATTTGCTTAAATCATTTTTATTAGTCGGTAACAATTGGCTAGTGAAATAAAATAAGCCAATTATCTACGATTTTAATCTAATAGTAATAATTATGAAAAAGGCGAGAAAAAGAGCACCGTTGTGCATTTGCATTCCTAGTATCATTTTACAGCATTAAAATAAATTATAGATGGAGTTTTAAGGAGGTCCTAAAAAGCGTATATCAAATTTATCAAAAGTTTTCTGCAGGCATTACTGTTATTCAAAAAGAAAGAAATAATATATATAAGCAATTGAAATAG
This sequence comes from Smittium culicis, assembly GCA_001970855.1. Classification (NCBI taxonomy): domain Eukaryota; kingdom Fungi; phylum Kickxellomycota; class Harpellomycetes; order Harpellales; family Legeriomycetaceae; genus Smittium; species Smittium culicis. The sequence goes on along the minus strand of LSSN01005529.1, from coordinate 5,476 downwards.
ATACAAGCTATCAAATACAATTCAATGCGTTTACGAGTCTAGATGTTTACAGAATAATCTATTTTCCCTCTCGCTCTAAGCCATAAAACCTAGAATTTAGCTCCTAATTTATATTATTTGCTGATATACAGTCGTTCCAATAAAAAAAAACTTCCTTTACGATCTAAATTTAGCACAAATTGTCTGGGCTTTATATTTTTACTTGTAACTTATTTATTTTAATTTATACTTTTCGTTAATAAATTATTCGCAATAAATTACGGAATATTGCTGAAAAAAATTTTTATTTTTGTATCAACTTTAGTTCAAAGATTTAATGTCTTAATGGAACTTGAAGTAAGCGATAAACATTTCAGAACAGTATAAATACTAACTGTATTCATGTACAAAATTAAAGGGGTGAGATTATCAATAAGATATTTTGAGTCTTATTTTCTGATTTAAGTAAATATCAATGAGTTCAATTTTTTTCAAGTTTATAGTTCTAGCTGTTTTTGCACTGTTTCTTGCAAACGCAAAAACGATACTTATCGACAACCCTTCGACGTATGATTCGACAGTAAAGGAGCAAGTATCTTTAGGCAAGCCCGTATTTGCGCTATTTTATGGCAAGTCTCATCTTTCACCACCACCACCTTTTTCCCTAAACATTTCTAATATCATTTCCTCCCTACATTCAACGTATTTGAAACTTCTCTTTTCTTTTTAAATAAATATATGTATAAATAGGTCGTGAATCGCAAAGTACTGGCGAGAGTTATTGCCCAGACTGCACTAAAGCAATGCCTATGATCGCAAAAGCACTCGATTCGTTTGGTGCCGGGTACACTCTGCTCAAAGTCCCTGTTGATAGCCCAAAAAATACGAGCAGCGAAACGTATGCGTTCAGAAAGAGAAGAGACACGAACTTGACTGCAGTCCCTACTCTCATCGCCTACAACCGCGAAGGGATTACCGGAAGACTGGTTGAAACCCAGCTGCTAAACTATAACAATATCATCAGATTTTTATCCTCACATTTCCAATAATCTATGATTAGTGAATATACAAAACTCCGTCTTTCATACTCTTCAAATCAACATGAGATGAAAAAACTATAATAATATATAGATTTCATTTTGTACAATATGTAAATTATACCCACGATTCATGAATAAGTTTTACAGTCTTTTCACTTTGACATAGAAAAATTATAAATAAAAATTTATCATTTAAGTGTATATCCAAGCATATTTAGTAGCCCGAATATATCCACCATCGCCCATTATAAGTTGTATTCCTTAGAAATGCGTATATTTGATACTTGAAGTTTAAATATAACTATTTATTGTTTTTTTAATTTTTATATTAGAGCTAGATTGTGTTGGTAATTTTGAATGTTTAAATTTTTTTAGTAAAGCAAACCAAGCATTTTCAATTAGGTGTATCAACGTACCGGCGGAACATGAACTTTTAAATGCATTGAAATATGCACCAATGCCGCTGTTACACCAATTCTCAACATTGATATATTTTTCATATAAAAAAATAAACATGGCTAAACATAAATTCCTTTTATATAATTTCACACACAAAGAACGCTTTTTTTGACTGGTGAAGCTATCAGTGTACTCCGATTAATCAATACGCAGCTTAACTTGCGCGTTTTTAGTTTCATAGAAATCGAGAGTTTATAAAAAGTATAAAACATTACTTTTTTTTTTTTCAAATTCGTTGTAGGCTTGTAATGAAAAATGAACTGTAAATATGTTTCTATATTTATAATTCTTTGTCCACCATAACAATTTCGTAGGATAAGTTGGTAATATCTTACACACTGCTTTAAGCTTTGATTTAGTTTACAGATGAAATGAAAATCGAAAATGCGTCTGAAAATATACCAAAATTTAACAATTAATTCTAATACTTTTTTTTTTTTTAAAAAAAAATCGACTTTAAATTAATATTACGTAAAAAGCGCGAATATAATATTTCTCTTTTACAGCATATAAAATTTGCTCAAGTATAAAGCTTTCTCTATTTAACCGCTGTCTTCATTTCATTACTCGTTCTCATTCCTCCCAATTCGCCTCTAATACATATACCATTTTTTCTAGCGGGCCATCATGAGTTATTTAGAAGGTTTAGCCACTGAAGTTCCTTTCCGCAAAGCGCTTAAAGTCAACGAGTATATGTATGAAGCTCTGGTATACCCATGCACAAAACTTCCCAAATACGTCATGCTCATGATTCCTGGTAAGAAACAGCAATTTGATAATTAAATCAAAATTTTAACCTCTCCTCAAAACTCTACTATTTCTTTTTTCAAAAAAAAGGCAATCCTGGTGCAATTAGCTTCTACAGAGAATTTCTAAACGATCTACACCGTAAAAATGAAGACCAGCTTGAAATCATCGGAGGTAAGCGCTATTTATATTTATTAGTTCTTAAAGAGTACTAAATCTTCTATTTCTACTCTTAATGTACTCTTCCATTCAAAGAAATAATGTATTCAATTGAAGAAACTTTATTTCGAACAATAAAAAATAAAAGTTTTTATCTAATTCGATTTCTTGAAAGTTATTTTTTTTGATTTACACTTTGTATTATTTTTTAATCCTTATTTTTCTTTACCTTACTTTTTTTGTATCCGCCCGAATAAAGTCTCTTTGCAAGGACATTCGATTTACGAAGATGAACTGGGTCAGCAGGTTGTACCATCAGAAGTGGTTTCATTAAACGCGCAAATCGAGAGAATCAAGCTACTTTACACCAACATTGTCCAACAGTACTCAAAAGTTGGTCAAATTCAAGAAAAACCAAAATTTATCATTTGCGGCCATAGCGTTGGTTCATACATCTGCGAGCAGGTAACGACACTTAATTTTATTAATAAATATAATTTTCTAAACAAACATACAAAATATTTACTTTTTCATCAATAATTAAATTAAAGGTGTTCAAAGAGAATAAATCTTCGGTTTATCGAGTAATGTACCTATTTCCTACAGTCATGGAAATTGCAAAATCACCAAATGGTAATAATCTAAAGCTGTTATTTAATCCAATATCGATACATTTGGTTTGTATCCTAGTTGGCATTATAAGATTCTTATTTGGCCCATCAGCCTTGACTTCCATGATCAGTATCAGAGAATCTAGCATGCCCCAACATCTCAGAAATATGTTTGCTTACAAGAGTTTATCTTACTCTACCGTTAGCAACTTTTTGAACATGGCTCGCGAAGAGATGACCACTATCAACGAATTAGACCAAAAAGTTTATACCGAGCACGGAGAAAAATTCTTTATGTACTATGGAAGCTGTGATAAATGGGTACCGCATTCCCAATACCAACACATGAAGCAAACTAACTCCACAAGTAACACAATCATCCATTAACATATTTTATTTTCTATCTATTTTCAAGAAAACGCTTTTTCACCTTTTTTTTTGGATTCCCATCGAATTATTTGTATTTTTATATATATATAATTGGATATCTTGAACATTTTAAAAATAGGTCAAATCTCATTATGCACTAAAAATATTCCGCACAGTTTTGTACTAAGTTAAGAATTCACGTTTTTTAAAGCTTTATTTTTTAAATGCAATTAATATTTTAAGCTTTTAATATTTTATATTTAAAATTTTTTCTATAATTAAACAAGTTTCTAATTTGGCTCTTTTTTTATACAAAAATATAAACATTAGATGATTCATCAGAAATTGCAGAAACTGTGAATTCGTGGATAAAATCACTCTAAATAAAAATAATAATATTTTAGAGATACTGCGAGTTTAAATTGTTTTCTATTTTTTTTTTTCCTTGAAAAAGAAAAGAGAATATCTTTTATTTTCGCTTAATTGTATGTGAATCACGGTCAGAAAACAGTTTATATTTTGGATTATCCAACAACTTTTTGGAGTTTCCACAACGTTTACAAGTAGTTTCTGTGAATTCTCCATATCCTAGATCTTATTAAAAATAATTTTCAATAAAATTTTATAATTACATGAAATGTTTATAAAAAAAATTAATAAGATAACAATTAAATTTTTACGATGATTTATAGTATATAAATAAGTTTACCCCGTATTCTTGTTTTGCTGGTAATGTAGGGCAACAGAGGTGCTTTGCATTTTTTGCATATAGTTCTTTTAATGTTGGGGTCAATTCGAAGAACGGACTTTCTCGAAATATCAAAAATATTTTTATTGTAAAATCGCGCTAGCGGTATTAAATCAGTTTCCTTTGATAAAATCGAGCACCTACGCTTGCTTCTAGCAATTGAAGTCTTACCAACTTTCCCATTTATATTTACATTACCCTTATTTTTGGGATTTTGAATAGGGCTGACTACAGAATAGCAATTAATATTACCATCATAAGGGCTTTTATTTTGAGATATAGAATCAGAGTCGCATAAATTGCTTGTGGTTTGTTTTGTTGAACTGGAATCTATATTGTTGTGCGTTTCTCTAGATTTGTTTGCTGTTTGTATTTTCGTAAGCGCAAGAAGATTTGATGCCTGGTACAGGAAATTGATCCGCTCGTACACTTCCCTATTCACTAATGAATCCTTGTCCCTTTTACCCATACTGAGTGTAATTAAAGTTCGCTAAGCTTCGATTAAAAACTCATCAAAACGATAAACATCATTAGAGATCAAAAATCAACCAGTTTTGACTTTATAAGCTTTGTTAGCCTATTTACAATTGGTCCAATGGTGATTTATGATTTTTGGCAGAGCTTATTTTATTCGCTAAGAAAATTTTGATGCAAAATAAAGGAATAAAATTTTTTTACTTTTTTGAACTGTGATTCACTTTATAGAATTCATCTGCCACTAAAATAATAATCGTAGCTATTCAAAGTACATATATTAAATATAGATTTTTTTTCATATCACCGATCGTTTTATAGCCTTCTATTCCAAGCCTCAAGTTTATTCAAGTAAAAATCGCCCTTGTATTTCAAAATCGATTTGCTCAATTTTACCCGCCCATACCAAGTATAAATAACCTTTCATTCATCTCTTTAAAATACGAAAAATCCTATCTAATAAAAAACAGAAAGAATCAGGCCCACTATTTTGAAATAACTTTATATTATCCATAATGGAATCATCTTTAAACAATAATACATTTGTGCTGGAGGCACTCAAGAAAGGACATAGAATCGATGGACGAGGTATATACGATCACCGCGAAATATCAATCAAGCACGAAAAAACGCCCGGAAGTGTTGAGGTGCAACTCGGGAAATCACGAGTACATGCAGTGACTACGTGTCAAGTTGTGCGACCATACCCAGATAGACCAGCTGAAGGACAACTCACTATAACCCTTGAGCTAACTTCGCTATGCGATCCCAGCTTCGACACAGTGGCTAACAAGCAAGCCTGTACGGAGTTAGAAGTTATGATTTCGAGACAGTTGGATAAACTGGTGAGACAATCGCGATGCTTAGATCTCGAGAGTTTGGTCCTCTCT
>LSSN01005527.1:0-31690 GCA_001970855.1 Smittium culicis | reverse complement strand
ATTTATTAAGAGAAGAAGGAGGTATCTAAAGTATAAACCTAATAAAAGATATATAGTAATTATGTAGATAACTAATTATGTAGATAACTAATTATGTAGATAACTAATTATGTAGATAACTAATTATGTAGATAACTAATTATGTAGATAACTAATTATATAGTTATTGGCTAATTACTTAATTAGGGATTAACCAATTAATCCCTAACATATGTACTATATTTTCTTTTCTTTATTTGCATATTTTACATTCTAGTGATTAGTCAAATATTCCTTTATTCCATACTCTTAATTTTTTTTCCAGTTATTAGCGCATTATGAAGTATTAGGTTAAGTGGCTAATGACTTTGGGTTCTAGATCAATTCCATTGATTTTCATCCAATTAAAAACAGGTTCGATATTAGTTGTTTTACCAATATATTTCCACTTTGGCTGAACTATTGACTCGTTTCTACTTTTTTGGTCAATGGTTTTTCTTAACTCTCAGTTTTTCCATACACATATTGGCTGATTATTAATTTTGAATATTTCTGCTATTATTTTGGATGACCAGGTGTATTCTTTCTCAAACCATTCATGTTTCTGTATTGAAGTTAAATTAAAAATTACTGGCTTAATATTAAATTGATTCTGTATATGTATTCCGAATCATCACCCCAGATTAAATCACATTTTGCAATAAATTTACCACAGTTAGTTATTTTATTTTTTTAAAGTACGATTGGTCTTTTTTCGTTAAGTTAATGTTAAGTAATTTGCTTAATTTGCTTAATCAAAGCATTTTGTTTTTCTCGTATGGCCAGTTAGATATATCTGAGCCATCTTTTTAGTAGATATTATTTACTAATTTTAATGCCTCTCTCCATATTGATGGAAATAAGTTTATACTTTTAATTATTGTCTTTGCTATCATTATATCTATAGATTTTTCATTATTCGAATATTTATTGGCTAAACCTTGTAGAATATTAATAGCCGAGTCTCTCAAGTTGCTTATTTTGTTTCGAATCAGATCATTATACCATTTCATAAAGAGGGTTTTTGATTGAGCCTCGACGTTTATCAGGCCAAGGTATCCGTTTTTTTTATCCAATTCAATTGTGTCTGTCTTTATCCGCGATTTTCTATTGTTTCAAATAAAGTTAGTAACTTTTTTTTTTTAACCAGGGATAAGATATCTTTTTCGAATGGTATTTCATGAGCGGAGAACCATATTTTTTATAATAGAAAGGTGTTTTAAAATAGGACTCTCGCTTTGAAATATATTTTCTACTTCTCGAACTGTTAATTTTATTATCTATATTTTTATATAATGTTTACTGAGTTTTATTAATTTCAATTCCATTGGAGCTAAATGGAATTCCCAAGTAATTAAAGGTTTAGGTATTTGGAATTCTTTTTTTTTCAACCCACTCATCCTCTGGCACTCCTATTTTAGCATATGTCGTTTTCTCCACATTGATATTAGCATTTGAAGCTAGCTAATGGAGTTTCAGTGCTTCATTTATTTTTAACTCATCATTTTTATTTTGTGTACCTATTATCAAATCATCAGCATAGGCCAAGAATTTGAAGTAGCCATTTTATATTGAGATACTTTCAACTATCTTGCTTATATTTAGTAATAATGGTTTTATTACTAAATTGTATAGGAGCGGGGGTAATGGATCTTCTTTTCTGGGGCCCTGTTTTATTTCTATTGGGAAAGTTAGTTCTCCATTTATTTTAATTGAAGTTTTCGGGCCAGAATATAGACACCTAATCCTATTAATGAATAATTGGCTGAAGCCAAAATTTTCTAGACATTTGAATAAATAATCCCAGTTTAATCTATGATAAACCTTTTCTTGGTCAAATATTATAAGGTAACCATTACTCTTTTCTGGGTCTATTTTGCTATTTTCAATCAGGAAGTTCGTTGATAGTATATTATCAAAGATGCTTCTATTTTTAATGAACCCTGACTGGTATTTATTTACAAGTTCACCAATCACTTTTTTAATTCAATTGTTAAGGATTTTAGTTTATATTTTTTCGTCTAAATTTGAGATGGCTATCGGCCTGTAATTCTTTAGATTTTTTAGATCGCCTTTTTTTGGTATTATTGTTATGATTGGTCCACCACTTACCTGGCTCCATTTTTTCATTTCGTGAGAGTTATTATAAATTTCTTTTAAATTTCTGGCAATTATTTCCTTGTGTTTTTTATAGAATTCAAAAATCAAGCCATCTGGGCCTGGGGTTTTATTGTTAGGCGAATCATTTATTGAGTTAATTATTTCGTTATATTTTATGCCCTTATCAAGTTCATTTCATTCAGCGGTTGTTAACCTTTTATTGATGTTTTGTAAAAGTATCGATTGGTTATCAGGATTTGTTTCTCCATTTATAAATAGTTTGGAATAAAATCTATAGCATATTTTATTTATTTCTACCCTATCATATTTTATTTTACCTTCTTCATCGATCAATTGGATAATTTCTTTCTTTTTTTTCTTTCATTTAGAGTGCTCCAAAAAAAGTAAATATTATAACTTTCATTTTTCTCTGCCCAATAGATCGAGACGTTAAAATCATACCATCTAGCTGCTATTTCATGATATTAACTATTTTTCTTTTATTGGATTTTAGTTCTTTATTATACAACATTTTAACTTTTATATTAGTTTTTTATCCCTTTAGAATATTAACGTATATTCTATTTTTTTCTTCCAAATGTTCTATTGCACTATTTTTTGAGTAAAATTTACAATATTCTATGTAAACTCTTTTACATTTGTCATTTATATCCTTCCAATCATTGAGTGATGTGCATTTTGTATTAAGTATTTTTATTATTTCAGTGGAGATATGATAATTGCCCAGTAATTTTAAGTTTAGTTTCCAATTTTTAATAAAACTTTTTTTTTGCTTTATCGAGTAGTTTATTTTGAACGTAATATATTTATGGTCGGAGAATTCTGTTGAGCCGATGTCAAATATTGAGCATTTTTTTATGGTATTTGTTGGATACATAGATATGGTCAATTCTTGATTTGTATCTACCAGAGACTTCTTTCCATGTGTATATTATTTCACCTTTTTTTAATTCGCTTATCAAGTTTTTTAGGCCAAGTGGGCTTATTAATTTCTCCATGTTTCCCATTCTCTTATTTTTGTTGTTTTTTGAGGCGAATTATCCCGTTGTTCGTTTTCAACCATTTTCATGTCACCCATTATTATTAATTATTCGCTTCTAGTTTCATTGGCTATTATGTTTTCTGTAATGAATTCTAGTAATATACGTATTTCTTTTTTATTATTTGGTAGGTACAGGTTTACTACTTTTCTTTTTTATTGTTCTAAATTAGGGTGATATTAATTCTTCCTAAAAGAAGGTGCTGTTATTTTGATATTTTAATTATCTCTATAAATAATTGTAGCAGTTTATTTTAACTATGATAATTTTTCGTTCCAGTATTTGTACCAAAAAGGCATTTCAATGTTTTTGATATTTATTTCTTGTAAGAAAAATATTTCCGCTTTAATAACTTTTTAAATATGTAAAAATCCTGTCTTCTTCTTCTTTTTTTTTTGCAGGCTATTTCTTTTACATTAAATGTTGATATTTTTATGCTCTCCATTTTTTTGTTTTCCACCCTCAGTTTAGTTTAGTTTTTTTTCTTTATAGGGGTTTTCTTTTTCGATTATAAATATCAAATTTTGAGATTAGTTTAACCCCTTTTCTGTCTATGTAGAAATTTTTTTTTCATTACTGTCTCTTTTTTAGACTGCCTTTTCTTTTATAAGCGAGTATTTAGGGGTGGCTTATTCACCTACGACATCGATATGGCCGATTATGTTTTAAATTTTCTTGTTTCTAAAAGTTGAGTTATGATATTTGTTTTATTTATTTATTTTAAAATTTTTGGATTTTATTGAATGTACTTCTAATGTTAATATTATTAATTTTATATTTTTCCAACATTTTTAGATTTGGGATTGAGTAGATATTTCTTTTTTTTATGTTTTATCCTCTAAATCCGGAATATTAAATACGTCAGCTAAGCTTTTTTCGATATTTTTTATAAAATTAATTTTTACTCTTTGCGATTTTTTGTCAATTTTATTAGTCTCCATATTAGGTTCTGTTTTTTTGCTTGGAAAATTGTCTACAAATTTCGAATTACCTTGCAAAGATGAAATATCACTGTTTTCATCGCGATATTTTTCGCATTTATTTGTAGTAGAATATTTTTATTTTCATTATCATCTATATTTTCTTTATTTATTTCTTGAATAATTTTTTTTTTGTTTTTCAATTTTTTTTTTAAATCTTCAAACTGATATTTCCAGTGTTCAACTTTTTTGTAATAAGTGCAAACAGGTTGAGCTCCTTTCCAAAGTAAAATTACTTTAACACCCATTATCTCTAATGAAGATGAAATATGATTGTCATTTTTAGTTTTAAAGTTTAAATTGATACTCTTAGATGGGAATGCGTTAATATTCTTTTATTTTAGGGCAGTGTTGTATCCTTTAAGTTATTTAAATCGTAACTTTATTGATTTGTAAAAAACAACTAAAAAGATATATGTTTATAACTAATAAAATATAGTTCTTTAAATACTTTTTTATAATAAGTTAAAGTTGTTAAATATCTTAGAAATATATAATGTCAAAGACATGTTAAATAGTATTTGTTTATACACAAATTTTTGTGTATAAGTATTAGTTAATACTTAACTAATACATAAGTTGCAGTAAATATTACTGTACGTTTTGATGTAAGTAATGTTGTAAATATACAACAGGCAGTAATATCAAGAACTTACCCTATTTTCGAAAGTTCATCATATGCTTTTTTGGCTACTTCTCAGACACTTAAGCCATTATATGATGATATAACGATATTTTTAAATTCCTTTAAATATTCTGTGGTTTCTAAAATTTCAAATTTCCCCCCATTATATGTTATATTTACTTTTTTTGCATTTTCGAGGTCAATACCACCTATGAATTTTAAAAATAGAATTTTTCTTCGGTTGTAAATTCCAAAGCACGTTTGGATATCTCGAAATTGGGTCAGTATACTTTGCACGACCTCATCAATGTTTTGGTCGATTTCTCTTATAGATAGTGCTAATTTAACGAGGTGCCACTAAGACATGTAATGTTTTTTAGAACATGATCGTTATCTGTTGTAGCTTTAAGTAGCGACACTGGGGTAAATTTATTACAAAATTTTTTATTAGTATCATGGGGGCTTAACTTATCAACTAACTAAGTTAGCCCATGTTGGACTTTGTTCCTTATGGATACTATTATTCGTAGTTTCCAATTCCTCTATCGTTTTGAAAAATATACTTTAAGATTTTAAAAATTTCATATTGGTCGATTTACTTATTTTATTTCTTTCAAGAGAGAAAAGAGACACTTTATCGATTTTGAAGTCTATCCTGTTTTTTTTTTTACTAGACTTTGTAAACTCAACAGGATTTTATTCGTTTTTTTGTTGGCTTAAAATTTCATTTTTTTATGTTTTTATTTCTTCTCTTACACATAAATTGATGTGAAAGCCCTTCTTACATCCAATTTTATTTTTTCATGAAAATTCCAAAGATATATAATTCTAAGGAGCCTAAAATTTATAACGATTGTATATATTAGGTTGTTGGTTTTTATTCTTTTTTAAATTTTTGAGTGCCGTTTTTTCCCCAAAAGCTCCAATGCCCTGAATATCCTGAGATCACAGTGGTAGCCCATTAGTACTAAAATGATTTTTTTTATTTTTTATTTTTTAGAAATTTGTCATTGAAATAGTTAGAAGTTACGTTATTTTTAATTTTAATTTTTGATAAGGTAGAGTATAAAATATAACTAATCTTGACGTAAACTAAATGGCATTTATTATTTGTTACTACATACAATGCAGTATGTATAAATCATCTATAGTTGAATAGTGAATAAATAAGATCAGTTAAATGAATATTGTTCTACATTTTTATGATAAATCGGTTCGATTTATTTGTTGTACTTATTGTCAATTGTTTATTACAGTTCTAATATGGCAGATTTTAATTAGGTAAAACAATAATTTTGATTTTAATTTTCAATATTGATTCAATAAACTAATATTAGACTTAAATTTTAACAATTGAACTGCTTTTAAAAAAATTTGACTTAATTTTTGCACAATATGGCTGCTAAAAACATTTTAACCTTTAAATATTCGTAAAATTTTAGGTAAGTGAAGTAAGGTTAAATAAAATTATTAATACTAACGATAAATTAATTTTAAAAAGGCTTAATCTGAGAAATGATCAAATGTTGTAATGAAATTATTTTCAAACTAAATAAAATGATTTTAGTACTGGAAATTATTTCGAGTAAACGATCTAATAAATGATAAGTCTGGAGTTAACTGAGTATATTTTTTATAAATTGTCGAAAAATATATACTTTAATTTATTTATAATTTCATTAGAGCCGATAAAAAAAGATGTTGGTGAAATTTTGATCGGATAAAAAGTTAGTAGCCAAGAAAAGATTGGTATAATATTATATGTAGAATTGTGAGTGTGTGAGTGTGTGAGTGTGGGTGTGTGGGTGTGTGTTTTAGCGAAAATATAACTATAAAAGATAAGGTGGAGGGTTGATTCTTTGATAATTTCAGAGCTAGGAATTTTTAGTGGATCGAATTTAGTGCAGATAATATATAAAGATGTACTAATTGATTTATGAGGTGTTTTAAAATATCAAATTTGCAAGAAAAAAAATAAAATATCGATAATTAATATTATATAAAGGGGTATGTGAAAAGAAAACCGGACAAGAGATCTGAAATAAATCAAAAGCAGGGTACTAAGAGTATATACTATTTACTGGAGAAGTATGTGTATGTTATGGAGGATCTAGTGTACATGGAATAGCTAAAAATGATCAAAAAAAGAACATGGTCGCGTAATAAGTTGGGCTATGTGATTGGTAATCTATCCAGAGAACACCATCTCTCATGAGTGTATCGATGGCTATGTGTAGTCTGGAGCTTGTCCAACCAGTAGCTTTTAAGAAGAATTCAAAAGTTGACCGATTATTGTCATTGAAGCTGATATAGGATGTGGTATCATCGGAGCTGCTATCGGCATCATTAGTATTTTGCAAGGGGAGAAGCGAGTCTTGAATAAGCCCTAGAATTATAGAGTGGTCGTTATTGAATTCGTTGGGTAGCGATTTAACGAATTTTTTCGAGTTTATTTCAATAATTTTGTAGTCTCCACCAAGTGGAGACAGCTGAGAAATGGATCGTTCAATATCGTCACTATTTTTAATTTTTTTGATAGATAAATGGGAAGATAAAGTAAGAAAAAAGAATTCATAAGAGGAAAAGGATTAGGATAAGGGAAATAAGAAAGCGGATTTAATGGAATGAATGATAAAAATGAATATGAGGGGAGAAAAAAGGGGGTGGGGAAGAGAAGGGGTTGGAGTTAATTTAATGAGATATTTACATTGTTATTTTATCGTTTTGAGATTTTCTAATAGATTGGAGACGGTGTTTTAAGTCGTATATGTCTATGAGACCGCCGTTGATTATTCGCGTTGCTATACATATATCGATTATTTGGATTCCTAGTTCACAGTAAAAATCGCCAACGCCAAAGAAAGCATCAAAGCCTCCTTTCCTAGCTAAATAAAATAAACATTGTTAATATGTATAGTTTTGGTTCTTAGTTTTTTAGTTTTTTTATTTTTATTTTCGGCAAATTTATAAAAAGGTTATTATTTTTCAGGGTTGGAAAATTTTTTTTTATAATGGTTATGTAAACAGATTTACATTGTAAAGGATCGACGCCGACTATATTTGTCATTTTTTGGAATTGATTTCTTAATACTGGATCATTTTTAATCTTATCGCTATGCTCAAGCGTGAACTTTTCAAGGCTTGCTTTAAAAACTTCGAGTTGTTGGGTCAGCTATTTAAGCATTTTTTATTTCTTTTTTAAGTAAAAATGTTGAGAAGAAAGCTTATAAGAAAATAAAAAGAGGTTATGATTTATTTTTAAAATCGATTGCTGTTTTTACACTTTGAATTTGCTGCGCGGAAATTTCATCGCCCTTAACTTGCAAGAGTTTCTATTTTTAGAAGGGAAGCACGATTTAGTTGATATGATTATTATTAAAAGAATATGAAATAGAAATAATTGTACTGCTAATTAAAGTAAAAGGAAGAATAAAATCTAAAAATGATTTTGATATTTTAGAGATAGCTTAATTATTTTGAGGGTATAAAAGGGAACATTGTGGCCAGTGCGTAAGGGCTAGCAAATATAGTTTTTTTTTTTGAGGTAAAATATATGGGTAATGAATGAATAGTTACTTTTTCCTTTTCGCGCTGTTGTATTCCAGAAACGCCGACACGTCGTCGCATACTTTTCGGTAAATATCGAAAATATAGGGGTTTGAAGGGAGCGGAAAGTGAATATATGTAGAAGTGTTATTAAGGTTTGAGGAGTACTTATAAAAGAGGCTAAAAGAGTTAATAAATGATAAAGATAAGTCGTAAAAAAAAAAAAAAAGCTGTGAAGTGTAATAAAAGTTTGTAGAGGAAGCTTAATAAAGTTTAACAAGTTGTTTTATTTTTCTAAAAGTCGATAAATAATTTAGAGGAAAATAAAGCTGATTTCAAATGAAATAAAAAATGCTCAAAATTCAATAGAAATAAGTGGTTGAAATGTCAATAAAAAAAAAAAAAAAAAAGTCGAAATTCTAAGTGCGGGCTGATTATTTTTTTTCTGATTTTTTTTATAGTTTATTATACTAAACTTTATATCGATAAACAAATCAACACAAACAAATCATAAGAAAAAGGCAGGCTCAATCACAACATCGAGGGGGAAACGAAGACCAAAACTTACTTCCAAAGAAAAGAATCGAGACATTAAAAGAAAAGAAAACACAAGAGAAGAAAGTAAAGGCAGGGGTTTCAAAGCTATATAAAAGATTCGAATGGAACCAGAAATCAAATTGGGCGGAGACGCGGCTGAGCCCGTCGAAGACGTCAAAGTTGTGCGCAAGAAGCGGGGACAAATGACGGCTGTTGAGAAGCAGCGCGCGGATCTCGACAAGTTACTTCGTGATCCGAGCAAGCCTGCGAATGCGGAGATGCTGCTTGAGAAGAAGCGGGGTTATAGCGCGGCAGATGCGCTTGCGCCGCCGCCCGAGTTTGTGAAGACGTATATGGGCTCGAGCGCGGGGGCAGGGAGCGGGGAGTTCCATGTGTATCGGCATTTGCGGCGTAAGGAACTTATGCGCCAGGCGGTGCTTAAGGAGGAGGTTATTAAAGATGCGAGACAGCGGGAGCTTGAAGAGAAGCGGGCGAGGATTGAGGCATTGAGCGAGGAGCGGACGGCTAAACGGCGGAACAAGCGGCTTAAGCGGAAGACGGGGAAGATCAACAAGGAGCTTGGTGTTGAAAAGCAAGCCGTTGATAAAGATGCTGGACATAAGTTTGCGATGAGGGCATGTCAGGATGATGAGGAAGAGGATGGGGATGAGAAAAGGGCAGAACTTAGAGGAGGAGAATTGGGGCCAATACTTGCGAATGATAAAAATGAGAGCGGAGATAGTAGCAAGTCTCGGCTAGAAGATGCGGGCGTTGATATATCAGCGATAGAAAGGAGCGCTCATAGGGCAGTAGATCCGAGCAACTTTACAAAGATAATAGATGACGAATTATAGGTTAAAAAGGATAAAGATTGTATACTAAATACTTTTCATAGCTTGATTAAATAATAATAGTAATAATATTAATAGTAATAAATAAACTGTAAATGAGAATATTGTACAAAGTGGTATGAAGGCAGAGTTGTTTAATACATTAGCATTAATAATATGTGTAAGTTAAGTGATGGGGAGAGGTTGAATGGGGTATTATTTGTGGAGAACGAAATCGAATCTGGATAGGTTATGAGCTAGAGCAGCGAGCTGGGGGCCGTACCTGTTTGAGTTTTCATAAAGTTCAAAAAGGGGAACAGCGACGAGTTTTGAGTTTTTGGGAATGCATAGTTTGCGGCGTTCAGGAAGGTTGACAGTCTGGTAGATGACTAGTTCTTTTGGGTTGGAAACATGGGCAGGGAGGTAAGGGTACATTTCGGTTTCAAAGTTGGGTCTGTACCAGCAAGAAACGACTTCGCCGAACTGCCAGTCGAGATCTTCGAACTCAGTTTCGAGCGAGCTGTCGGACTTCAGAGGCGCTAGTTGGCAGTTGAGGCACTTGCGGAAGTTGGCGAGCGTTTGGGCGTTCGATTGGATGATTGAAGTGTTGGCACCTGTAGCGGCGATGGTGTCGGCACCAGGGTTTGGGAGCAAGTAATCAGATTCGAGGCCAGGTTGGGCGAGGGTAGAGTTATCGGACAAATTGGCTTGGCTGAAAGCGGAAGTCCCAGGTAGCCTGAAATAAGTGTTTGCGGTTTGGAGCATTAGTACGTGGGGGAAATTGTGTTCGTGAACAAGCATGACAGCTTCTACGTTTTTTACGGTGTGGCCAGTTGAGGAGTATTCAGCCTTTAATCTTTCGAGTCGAGCTTGTACTGAAACATCCTCGTCGCTTAAAGGCTCTTTTGAAGTTATTGCATAGTTTTCGAGAGGGTAAATATTGAGTTTAGGAGAAGTTGTGGATGTCATATTGTTTAGATGTTTTTATTTTAAATGTTTTATTTGACTCGATGAAAGTGATAGTAGATTAAGTGAATGGAGAGATGAAGAGTTGACTCTTTTAAAAAATATTGAAGGTAACTAAAGTTGTTGGTTTTAAAGGCGATGAAGTAGAAAAATTCTATAAAGTTTATTGTTGTTTGACTGTCAAATACAATAAGTATTTATTTTAATCGCATAAATTAGGAAATTTGTTGTTAATTTTGGAGTGTGCTGTGTAGTTGATTGACAGTTTAATTTTTTTGATTTAATTGGGTTGCATTTAAAGGAATCAAAAAAATGAACAGAACTGACAATTTGGATTATGTGTTTATATTAACCTATTTAACAATTGCGAGGTAACTAGCAAGAAAGAATTACTTTATGTGTTTGGTTATGCATCCGAATAACTAGAGCGATAACTAAATATTGTTTTATAAGGACAGTATTTTTAAATGTTAAATGTTAAATATTAAAGATAGACAAAGATTAATAGAGTTTTTGGTACACGGTATTTATTTACTCATACCCTTACAAAGAGATACAAACATTAATAAAGTGCAATTAATAGATCTAAATAATCGTATTAAGCGTGCATTAATATTTTAGGTAATTGTACAATTTAACTATAGATTATCTCCATCATAGCTCTTAAACGTGAATGATTTTTTCTGCCCATGTAAATGTTAATTTTGTTCACCTTTATATAATTTGAGTATAAGATATATTGATAGATTTTTAATAAGTCTACATAATCAATAAAGGTTAAGGGTAGTTTATAAAGGAGTATTCTAACCAAAAAATAAGGAGGGGAATAAATAGGAGAAGGGTAAACTCTGATTTTAGGCAGCAAAAATACAGGGCACAATAAAAATGCGCCTAAAATAAATAAGGGTTCACTTGAATAAAAGAAAATATATTGATTTATGTTAATATTAGTTAATAGCAGTTTTGGTTATCCAATTTAGAATTACAAGTGTAGTTATTGAGAGAGGGAAATAGATATTGTTTAAAAAATAGATATTTGAGGCAAATGTTTTGGGTTTAGTAGTCGAAAAGATCATATAGGTTGACAGATATCAGCAATATAAGACCTCAAGGGATAGCTTTGGTTGTAGTGTATATTTTGGTATTACATGGGAGTATCTATTAGACGAGCCTGTTAGGCTAGAGAGACCTTATGGTGGTTATAGGTGTGGCACATAATGGAGATTGGTAGAAAAGTATTAGTTGTAAAAAGTGGTAAAGTTAATTGGACTTTTGTATAGACATTTCAATTTGTGTATTTTGTAGAGTATTTAGTGTGTTTTGTAGAGTATTTGGAGTGGTATTGAGAGTAGTTCTATGCAGTAAAGTAATCGCGCCAAGCAAGTACAGTTCATAATCCCCCACACCAATTCAGAAACCAAATGTCAGCTGTATTCGGCTGCTCATTATCAGCTTAATCCAGTCCTAAAATTCACACTAGCGAGATGCTTTTCTTAATTCGCTGTGTTAATAGGATTATGAGTTGGAGAATTTGGCTCTTAAAGTTTTAGCCGAAAATCAATAAATAGGTTGATCCATTCGCCACCTCATTTTACTCGTGGGCTATTGGCAGGAAATTGGTTGATGTTTCACATTGCTTGTAAGTGTGTTGATCTATTGGATAAACAATTATGCACAGCTATTGGATAGATTTAGGTGCATGTAATTGGCCGAGTCATAAGATGCGCTATTGGCTAAAAAATATGTGTATGCTATTGGCTAATTATATTAAGAAGGTAGTTGGGCAGGGGAATGAAGAAATGCGAGTGGGCAAGAGGTAGCTGCGCTCTGATAGGCAGTGGGATTGACACACAGAAGCGATTGTTGGCTGGGACAGATATTATGCCGGCAGATGGAGTTATTGGCTCGCGGGGGGGTAGGAGCGAGTGTATGCAAATAGTTTGAGAGTCGAAAGTGCGGAGTTTCAGCGCAGCTAAAAAAAAAAAAGAAAAGAAAGTTCTAAAAATAAATTAAGAGATTAAATGATTGTTTTGGCAGAGTAGCATGAATGGCGCCAACTGAAAAAAGAATACTCAGATCCAGCCAAGTTCGATTTTCTAGTCACCAGAAATAAGCGCTGAAAATAAGCGTAGGCTTGAAGAGAAAGCAAAATACGCTCGTGTGATTGGCGTTAATTCCGGGCAGCTTTAAAGCCCAGCAATCGATGAGCCTTTAAACTCCGCTGATATAAAAATGTATAAAAAGAGAGCTGCAGAAAATGCTGAGACAAGAATTTCTCTCTGCTTTTTATCTTCTCTCATCCCACTCCATTGAAAATCCTCTCAATAAATTACTCTCTCTATAAAATATCCCACATTTTCTTTTTTTTATTTTTATATATATTCAGCCCTTTTTATATCTTTTAAATCTTCTCTTTCCTCTATTTTTTCGCTGACGACTACGACTAACAACTGTCCAACATTTACCCTCTCAAATTC
This sequence comes from Smittium culicis, assembly GCA_001970855.1. Taxonomy (NCBI): domain Eukaryota; kingdom Fungi; phylum Kickxellomycota; class Harpellomycetes; order Harpellales; family Legeriomycetaceae; genus Smittium; species Smittium culicis. Next base: position 18,550 of record LSSN01005527.1, on the reverse strand, counting down.
AATCTAGATTCCTCTCAATTTCCCCCCTCATTACTTTAGATTAATCATGTTTTTATACTCAAGAAAATCTCTCATGTTTGCCAAAATTCCGGCGTATAATACCTTATCCGTAAGCCGTTTTTCCATTTAAGCTCTCTCCACGCACCACATTTCTTTATTACTAATGCCCAACCCTTTCTTTTTTCACTCCCATATCAACTTATAAACATCATACATAAAAAATTAAAATCGTGCTTTTGATATTTTTGCTTTATAGTCTAACCCGCAATTTCTTAAAACTGTATCCCTCTTTTACTCAACCAAATTGTCCACTGATGCTACCCAAAACTCTTCAATACAAGACCATTCTTTACTAATAACTGACCCTTCGAAACTACAAAAGCAGAGCTCATTAAATCCTGAAATACAAAGCGTTACCCCAATAAAGCTTCACCAACTCAACACTGAACTTCCCCAAAACCCATTGCCCTCGATTAACCTTCCATTAACCCCAAATACCACCACCAAAATCCCTAAATCTTCCCCCAGTAACATCAAAGTTACCCCAAACGTCGATTCAAACACTAAATTAAACCTCTCTTTAAACGCCTCCACAAAACTTTCTCAGGACTCAGTTACCGAACAGGCCCGAAAAAAGCTTTCCAAATCCCTTTTAACTAATTTTGATGCCCCAATTAAGTACGCTTTCGCCTACGGAAGTGGTATATTCCCTCAAACTCCCTCCTCTACCTCCACAGAATCTCCCCAACCCCCTTTTAGCTCTGGAAACATGGTCGACATGATATTTGCCGTCTCTCATCCTGAACACTGGCACTCAATAAATATTAGCCAAAACCCTTCTCACTACTCGTTCCTGAAAAATTTCGGTTCATCTGCCGTCAGTTTCGTCCAAACAAAGTTTGGTTCTGGTATATACTACAACCCATACGTCCAGCTTGGCGATCTTAACGTTAAATATGGCGTTATTTCCCTTGACTCTCTTGTTGGCGATTTATTAAGCTGGGAAACTTGCTATGTTGCTGGTCGAATGCATAAACCTACCCTTAACTTAATCGACAACAAATTCGTTAGACTATGCTCTCGTGTAAATTTAGCAACTGCTGCCCGCGTTGCACTACTGTCTCTCCCCGAAACTTTCTCTGAAAAAGAGTTCTTCACCACCATTGCAACTTTGTCTTACAACGGTGACATGAGATTCTCTGTTGGCGGTGAAGCTCCTAATAAAATTTCTAATATCGTTAATAACCAAATCGACAGCTTGCGCCAAATGTACTCTGAAGTTATTGAAGGCCTCGAATGCGTTTGGTACACTTCCAATATCTCTGACCATAAATCACTTAATGGCTCTCCCCTCATGATGCAGCAAAATATGGACCCTGAAGTTCGCTCCCTCCAAGTATTCAAAAAACTGCCAGCAAAACTTAAAGCGATCATCGCCGCAACTTATGAAAACAATTACTCCCTCGAAATCAGTTCCTCAACAGACTATGATAGCTCTGACAATAAAACTGCTATCGGTATCGTCTCTAGCCCCAATATCCCTGAACTTGTATCTGCTTCAGTCCAATCAATCGTTAGATGGCCTTCGTTCACCCAATCAATTAAAGGAATCTTCTCTGCTGGCCTCTATAAAAGCTACAAATACGCAAAATCAAAAAGATCAAAAGCTAGAAATAATTAGTTTATTCTTCTCCCACTTACCTTTATCTAATGTAACATTAAATACGTCACAAATCCCACTTTTTTGTTTATTTAAAAGTTTTTTTTTTTTAAACTTTTTTATTTTATTTTTTTTTTAAATAAATCTCTATAACTTATTCAACCTCATTATTAAATTATATTATGAAATAGTATTTTTATTCTTTCTATTTAAATGCCATGCTTTCAAGAGTTTAAAAACATAGTAATATTCAGATATACAACAAACTAATATTTCAAAAAACCCTAAATATTAAACTTCATTAGAAAATATATTATTAGCTAAACCCAATGAAAAATAATGCATATTTATTAAATCTGATGATTATTGGCCACAATCAAATAGCTGATCAGAATAATCAACTAACAGTCCAATTATAAGTGAATATTGGTTGATTCTCTTAAATTATGCTTCATAAAAGAAAAATTTTTTTTTTTCTCCTCAGTACATTTATTTGCAACTGAAAAAAAAAAAAATTCTGAAAATAAATAATTTTATTTATATGTTTTCGTGTAAATTCAGTAGCAAGATTTTTTTATTATCAAAATTTATCAACTTTTTTAATTGAATAAGTAAAATAACTAAGTATTATTTCTTAAAGCCGCTATTCAATAAGTCTTTTCTTTTATAAAACTAGAATTCTATAAAAATAATAGTTTTAGCAATAGTTTAATTTTTTTTTTTCGACGACAATCAAATCGGCTAATCCATCCCTCACAACTTGAACACTTTCTTATAACAAAAAAATATATATATTATCATGATTATTGATACTGTCGATTTAAATGTAAGTCCATTTTTTATATATATTTTTTTTGCTAGTTTGCAAAAAGAAAAATTATTCCCTAACAGTTGATTTATGTTTGTGCTTTAAAACACGCACCCTCCCTCTCACCCCCTATAAAATTTTAAACTTTGCTATATTTAAAAGCTAATATGAGTTTACTTTATTTTAATATAGGCACGCTTAGTGATGCATGACAATGCTTTCAATAAAATCGTCAATTTGATTCCTGCTAAACATTATTTACCAGTAGATCCTGCAACAATTGTAATTTAAAAATAAATTTTAGTTACTCTCATCTTTTATGATTAATCTAGAAATCTCTTTTAGCTCACTACAACTATACATTTTTAGTATGAGAAATGAATTCTAAATTCTGTTTTTTATTTAAAAAAAAAAATTTGGAAACTTTTTAGCACTCAAAATTCATGAAGAATCCTAAAAAATCAGATTTGGAGGAGGCAGCCGCAAGAAAAAACATTAAAAAATCCCAATTAGAGCTAGGAAGGCATAAAACAGTCCAAGAAATAGTTTTGGAAAAGGCAGACTTAAAAACACAAGAGAACCAAGATGAAGAAGAGGAACATGATGATTTGGAAGGCGAAGAATTATCGTTTGATCAAGATTCAGACTATGAAGATATTTCCGAGACGGAAGAGAATGGCGAAAATAAAATAGATATTACTATGGACGAAGCGACAAAAACACCGGCATCTATGCAAGCAGTAGGAATTTCAGAGCTTCGTGATCGTCTGCAAAACAGGATAGAGATGCTAAGGAAAAACAGGATGCCTAAAAAGCCCAACCCAAACGCGCAACAAAGCCAGCCGCGCAATAACAGCAAGAAAAGACAGCGCGCTTTGCCAATTCCTCATGTTCCAGACGAAAAGCTCGTGTCGTACGACAATATCAGCGGCAGCAACTCGCACCAGGACTCGATCAACGGCAGCGGCGACTTCAGGAAGGCAAAGAAGCTCAAAACGGACATTTCGATAGGTAATAATCTGGACATTTCGTCACCAGGAGGCAAAGCGAGCAGCAAAGGCAAAAAGAAGGCCCCACCAACCAAGCATCAGAAACTGCTCAAGATCAAATCCAAAAAAGAAAAACTCGAGACTTTAGCCAAAGAAAACCCAGAGAAACACGCTGAAATCGCTGAGAATTCGAAATGGACGATGGCGATACTTAAAGCGTCAGGAGTCAAACTCTCGAATGACGAGAAGCTCGTTGCCAAATCACTGAAAAAGCAGCAGCAAGCCAAGAACAAGTCCGCCAAAACCTGGGCCGAGCGCAAGAGCACAGTCAAGAAATCGATCGCTGAGCGCCAGTCCAAGCGCGAAGCCAACTTGAAAGCGCGCAGCGAAGGCAAGAAGAAATCGTCCAAGAAAGGATCCGGCGGCAAGTCGTCGGCCAGCAAAGGCGTCAAAGTATCCAAAAGCTCTAAAAAGTCTGGCTCTTCAGCTGGAAAAAAAACTAGGCCCGGGTTTGAAGGCGCCCCCATCTCGCGATCGAAAAAATCTCGGAAATAATCTTGACCCCCTTTTTGAAAATAGTAAATAAAAATAAATAATCAATCAATCAAACTAACAAACAAACAAACAAACATATAATCACTTAAATTACTCTACCCATTTTTCACCCTTTATATACAACAAAACCATTCCTTGTTTTATCTTTTCTATCTTTTTTTTTTTTTTGTTTCCTCGCTATAATACAACCCTCAGTATATTAAAATATATTTTAAATTATTATTATCTATGCTATCCTATTAACGTATTCATTCTACCTCTTTTGTCGATTTGCAATTTCACACTGATTTATATATTTTTTTCAAGCTTTTGAACTCACAAAATTTATTAATAAACCTCACAATTCTTCCTCGCAGCCCACCCCCACCTATCACACCCCTAAAATAAACATTATCCAAACAATTTAAAATTTGTGTTAATTGTAGTTAATCAAACACACACACACACCCCTCTATTCTTAAACACTTTCCCATCTTTTTTTCCCTCTCTACTAGTTTCCTTTTCTTCACAATAGAAAACCTTTACTTTTCATTCTCTCGGAATGGCTTCCTTGAAAGATAACTGCGAATCTCTATTTAAACATATCGACGCTTTAAGGTACTTACATAAATTCATATCAAGTAAATACAATATCCCCCCCCCATCCCCCCCCCCCCCCCCCAAAAAAACAATCTGATTTGCAATATAGCGATTTATTCATAAAACTTCACTTTTTATATTTTTTAAAATTATCAAGCGATCAACTGAGAAATCATGCAGAGAGGTATCAGCTGTCGAACACGCACCTGAATTATAAGCTGCATCTCGATACGTACACGAAACTGGTAATTTTCCTCGCCGCTTTTAATTGAATTCTCATCAAGCTGCTGTCTTGTTCATTCTACACTCTATTTTTTACTTTTTGCAATTTCTTACCAACTGCGCGGCTCATATTCACGCATATTTATAGATTGAGCGAGTGCCTGCGTATTTGGCTCGAGTCGATGGGTTCCAGCTGCGGATGTCGAAGCTCGATGACCGCATGAGGAGGCTGAAACTGCGGGCGAGCTATGTTGCGAGCACTGCGCAATTGCACTTAATTGACGATGCGAAGATGCGGTATCGAGCGGGTGGCAAGAACCGAAGCGGCGGAGATAGAGCTTATTCGGACAAAGACGTGGGCGGCCAGGGTGAAGAATGTCCGGTAGTGGCTTTGGATATGGGTGGAGCCGGTGGCGGCAGATCAGGAGTTGATGATTATCGTGCTGGCAGTATCAGCCGAGGCAAACGCGATGAAAGCGGGGCTGAGCTGGGCGCCGATATTGGCTTTTCTTCAGGTACTGGTGCGAGTCTTTTGGGCGCCATGAGCAGCAGCCAAATGAACGATGTTGCAGCAAGCTTGCCTATTCAGGGCGAGCCCGAAATTTTGGGGGCAGCGGTGCCAGTAGCAGCAGCAACAGCAGGACCGCTTCAGCCACGCGCATACTCCATCGACGAATTGGCCAACAGCGACGGTCAGGGCTTTACTGTTGCCAATCCAACAGAGTTTGCCAGTGATCAGGCTGAGAAGGCTATAGGCAACAGCAGCAGTAGGGAGGGCGGGAGCGGGGCCAGTATAAGTGTAGATACGAGTTTGCAGAATAGTCGGTCTAGGTTGGGCGGAGGCCCAAGCAACGTGCAAATAGACAGCGCAGCTGAAAAGGCAAGTATATTACGTGCGGAAACTAGTGCGGTCAAAATAACAAAGATAAAATCGAGTCGAAGGAAAAGGCCAAACAACGTTAAAATAGAGTGAAAGTTTTTTTTTTTTTAAATTTTGGTGACTTTAAATATCCAAAGCAAGTTGCAATATATGTTTTTTTTTTTTTTTGATGGGTGTATATTTAAAATCGTTTATTAATAATAAAAAGATAAAGAAAATGTAGTTTTGAGTGTAATAAATTAAAGAAGAATAAAGTTAGATCATGTTACTAACTTCTTGCCAGTACTCAGGCTTTACCAGTTTTTCAATTTCATCCTTAGTGGCCCAAGTATAGTCGTCAACAAGCTTGTCGGCGCTAGCAGATTCAACGGACCCAGCAAGAATATGGGCTTTGAGGAAGAAGGTCTTGTTTTTGGGAGCAGAATCAGCACTGCTGTTGTGAATATAGTGGCCGATGGGCCCTCTTCCAACAACCCAGGAGTCGATGTTGTTGCCGCAGACTTCGGAAATTGTCCTGACAGCACCCTTAAACAGCACCTCATTTTGAGCAAGTGCGCTGTGTGGGAACACCCACTCGCCGGCTTGTGGCACGCCCGAGCTTTGTTTATACTTGACTAGGAAGTATAAAGACTGGTCGAGCTTGCGTTCAAGCGAGCGCACGTCGTTTTTTTTGTCAGCTTCCGTGATCCTGGCCTCGAGTTTTACTTGCTCGACAGCGCCTTCTGCATCTTCTCCTTCCTCTTCCTCCTCTTGCACTGTAACCGAATCTTGCTGGTTTGCTTGCTTACCGGCACTCGACTTTGCAGGCGCCGTGTTGCTGGCCGGATCGAACAGCCACTCGCTGCTGCGCTCGCTATCGAGTTTCATCCAGCTTTTTTCAGATATCGAGCCTTTCTTGAAGTAGAAGTCGCGCGCAAACGGAACGCTGGTGTTGTAGTGCAGAAAGTCGATGTACTTGTTGTACTCGGTTTCAAACTCTGATGGCGTTCGCGTTACTATGGGATCGCGGACCATCACTAGTCCTGCACTAACAGTGTGCTTGTTGCGAATGTTCTTGCTGGCAACTCTTAAATTGGATAAAAAGGTTGCTGATCTTGAAGTATACATTTTTTTTTTTTCTTATTATTTTTATCAGAGAGGGTGGGAAGGGTAAATCGTTGCCTTTGTGTAGCCAGATTATATATTAATTAAAGATTTTCAAAATTTTCGTCGAAATTGAGGAATATCAAGTACTATAAACTTACTTTACGGAAAAAGATTTTTTTTAAATTCTTATTAGTCGAGAATAACTTTAATCTATCTATTTTTTTCTAGGGAGGTGAATCGAGTTTACTTTATTTACGATCGAGGATTAATTCTTTTTTTTTTTGCTTGAACGCAGTGTTTAGCTTTAGTAAGGAGGATAGAAAATTATTGGTATATTTTAATGGTAATTCTTCAAGATTTAGAATAAAAATGAAAGTGCAGCTTAAAAAATAAATCAAAAGGCAGTGTAAATTTTATCTATAGGTATTACACCGTTTAATTAATTTTTTTTTTTGAGATAAGTACTAGACTTTTTTTATATGTGAGCTATCAAACTTAAATTTCAAATCTTTTTGGTATAGTTTTAATGATTTGATTATTTTCTGCTAATAAAGAAAATTTCTATTGTGGCCTTTGATCAGTCGAAAAATGACCAATAATCACCTTCACGCTCTGGGCTCCTCAAATGCTGATCATGGAAACATCTTCCAATGGACCAATCATTGTCATAAATCAGAGAGTCGGGCAATTTCTTAATAGCGATTGGGCACAGTTTCAGCAGCGCTCGCTTAATCTCGAAATCTAACGCTAATGCCCATTTTTCAAGTATACGCTTAAAATTCAGCCTTTGCTTGTCTTTTAGTGCACCAGAGCCTACTAGCTGTACCTCAAATGCCATAGCTTCGTTTTAAACATTTATGATAAAACAAACATCTACTAACTAAAAGCCTTTTCTCAAGTTCTTCTTACACTCTATAAAATCTATAAATAGCTTAAAAATAGATATAGCCATTTGTTGTTTATGGCATCCAAAATTTGAAATTGAGATATCAGCAATTTCTGAGTTTATTTTTGTAGCAAAAAATAAATCAAACGGAAACTCGCTGAAAAACTAAAAAATATTACTTTTACTCTTTGATTTAAATGTCTTTACTACTTACTTATAAGCTTTCTAATATGGATTAATAGCAGATAAAGCAAAAAAAAAGCAACATAATGATTTACTAATATTTGGGCGTTATATAGTATTGTTTCAAGCCCAAAAAAGTTAAATTAATGGCTGCTTTTTCATAATAAGCTTTATATTAATTTCAAGTTTACTCAGTTATTTATGTTCCTCACTCTCCATCTCTCACCCCTCTTCTCCTACCACCGCCTAATTATTCGTCACATTGTTTATGCATATCTTTTTAAACCTACCTTCCTTATTTTTAAGATCAGTATCGATTCTATAAACTGCATTCAATTTCAAGATACTCAGCTTGCTATCAGCTTTGTGGCTAATGAATATTTTATTCAATGAATCAGATTTCTCCGACCCTCTACTTGAAGTTTCAAATAGGATTTTAACTCGCGCATCTTTAAATAATATTCCCCCTTTTATCATCCTAATCGACTTATTAGACTATTTAGAACGTCTAATTAATGACTTGGTAAAGCTTTACTAATTTTCATTATTTAGCATAATAAACTCATAGCCATATTTGCCCTTCAAAAAACAGAAAATAATATTTTTATACAACTTATATCTGACTTTTGATTAATTCTTTTAAAAATAGGCACTTTGTAAAAATAAATCTTTGAATTACGAACTAAATTATCTTCAAAAGACAATCACCTCTCTGTTTTTAATTCAGTCAATTTCAAACGACGACTTCCTTTTTGGCTTCGATCGCACTGTTCCAGCAAATCTAGTTTATTCAATAGCAAGCTCGACAACTGATCTTGAATTAAAGCACCTTATTTATGATTTTTTGGATAATATCTCCAATAAATTTAAAAGTGTATGTATATCTCACTGAGCTTTATGGTCTTATTCACCCTCGTTTTATCTTTTTCCATACAATTACACTACACTACCCTCCATACACCACTTTATTAAATTTTAATATTTTTTTTGTATTAGATTGGGTGTATATCTGCTGAAAAATTATCTCTCGAGTATCAAAAACCTACCAAGAATAAAATTCATTTCGATTTTAATGATGCCATTAATTCGAAATATCTAACTGAGTATGATATCAATCATAACCTTTTAGTTGATGTTGATAATTCCATTTTAAACGACTGCATCAATGAAGCTATTTCCTCTACAATATCCCATTTCCAGCCTAATCTTGAACACATTCAATCAACTCCACTAAATGACCAAACCCAAGAGATTAATAACGGTTCAAACTCTCCGCATTCTAAATTTCCAGCAAAACAACTTCAAAACTCCGATTCTAATCCAAAAAGAAGTAGTACAGATTTCTTAATATGCACTCTTGATAGCGCCTATGGAAAAAGCGAAATTTCAACTTATAGTTTGCCATTTGAGCTCCAATTTGAAACCATATCCAGATTGCAAGACATTGACAACATAGACAAAATATTTGAGCCATATTTCGATTTCTCTGCACAGTTTATTGAAACTTGCTTTGAGCTATTAAAATCTATATATGCAAAACTTAACCTCACAGAGTCTAACAAAAGGTTCCTTTCTTCACGCTTTTTATTGATGCTAATTTATTGTATTTTTTTTTTGTTTTTTTTGGCTAAATTTATCAACTTATATAAATAGAGTTATACAAGAAGTATCCTCGAAAAACTCATCAACATTAACCCACAACAGACTAGTCGAGCTCTTATTATCAAGAACAGATAAAATAAATACTGAGATTATGCACTTATACCTCGCTTCATCTGAATCCCTGTGTAGAAACTTTAATGTTAAATCCTTGCCTCAATTACACAACTCAAAGCTTACCTGTTCACTATTCACTAAATTCTTCAAATTAGGCATAATTGATACAGCCGATTTTAAAGCTGAATTATCTTCTTTCTGCTTAACGTACATATGGACCAAAGAAGCTGCTGCTTTATACTCTATAGTATCTGAAAAATAATATACCAAACGTTCTTTTTTATCCTTCTATCATTTTCTTTAAAATATTTTCAAACTATCAAAATTAAATCCTTGATATTTTACAATTTACTAGAGTATATATACCCTGTAATATTTATTTTTTTTCCACGTGGATATAATACCTAAAGTACATTTATTATTTTTTATTGCCTGATATTTTTACTTTTTAATGTCTGATATTTTCACTTTTTATTTAATATATTATTAATACTCTGATAGTTTATTTTTCGCTATACTTATATTATTATAAGTATTTACGCATTTATTAAATAGGGATAAAATGATAACGCTGATAGTATATAAAGTTTTAATTTTTATTTTATTTATCATGCGAAATCAATTTTTATTTAGACCGAATGAAAATTCCCAATAAAATCGATTACATTTCTTAGTTTAATTTTATTATTTTTAATAATAAAAAAAATACTACAATATGATATGATTTTTGTAAATATAGATGCAAATAAAAGTTTAATATTTAGTTATAAAATATGTTTTTTTTTTTTTATTGACGTATTTATTTTGTTTTAATATTTTATTAAAAACTTCAGTCACTTTTATTCTAATCACAATTCCACCTCGTGATACTAGCAAGCCTACGCAGCTTGTGAAGAAAAAGATAGTTTCTGCAAATAAACAGAGAAATTTGTAAATTAAAATTTTCTTTTCGGACTAAAATGATATATCGAAACAACATTTAAACAATTACAAATATGATTTTTTGGTAGATTGGTTGGGGACTTGGATACTTATTTAGTATAAATGCGAATAATGTCTATATCTCTTTACGAGAGTGGCCCTATTATGATCCTCAAATCAATACTAAGTGGGTATGGAGCTGCTCGAGAGACGAAAATGAAGAAGGCTATCATCTAATAATTTACTTTTTACCTTCTAACATATTTATTGATAGCTTTTTAATATAAATTCGAATTGTTTTTAATAAAATCAATAGCGTAAAAATGAAAAAATCAAGTGTGGCAAAATTTAACACTTAATGCATCATTTTTTCTGATTTTCATTTATTGGTTTTACACTTATAAAACTTGTAAGATGTATATAGTAGCACGAGAGGATTGTATCTTGATATCTTTTCATATTCATAAGCGTATTGGTTCAAATACTATAAGGTACATACTTATAGTTTATATTTTCAAATTATAAATAAACTATCTTGTTGCTAAAATGTGTGAATTTATATATATTAATGTATTTTTTTCTAAAGAATATTTTTTTATGTATTTATTAAGCTGTAGGCCAACAATTATTACTGCTGTATATTATATTTAAAACCACTTTTGAGCTAAAATCTCATTTTTTGTTTTATAATGGCCGATAATCATGAATAGCCCAATAAAACTATTATCAAATGCCATTTTTCAAAGCTAAAAATTGCATTCATAATAAGAATAGCATGAATAGCTTCATTTCTATATTATAAAATTGTAACATGCTCTAAAAACTAGATTGATATTAGCTTTAGGGGCATGAAATTCTATATTGCATCATTGTTTCAATTAATTTAACATAATAAACATGTTTTTTAAAATAAGCAAGATATACTATTGATTCTTCAGACCACAGTTTTAACTCTGGCAACTGCACAAATAACCAACATAATAATGCTATAAATATAAAATTTCATTTAAAACACTTGTATTAAAATAGTGTTTTGGTTTGGTACGGGTATATAAATTCACAAGAACTCTTATCCATTCAATCTTGTGTATATAATAAATTTCAATCTGATTAACATTTTTGAATTGTTATTCGTGAAGAATACTAAAGAAAAGTTTATATCCAGGTTTCTAAAATTTTTGTCTATAAAATACTAAGTCGTTGTGTTTACATAAAAGCTTTTTGATTGACTAAAACAGATACTACCTGCTTTTTAAAAGTTCCAGAGCGCAACAGCTTTAAAATAAGGCCTCTTATTTGCTTAATTATTCCACGTTTAAGCATAGCTGCGAATACAAAGCCTTAGTAATTAAAATTTAATATAAATTAAAAAAAATACTAATTGCAATCGATTAAGGTATACCCCATATATGTTCTATCGATTATGATGACAATAAACTATACATTACCTAAATTTTCTAATTACGATAGATAACCGAGGCTAGAATTTCTTGCGCACATTAAATAAGATCAGCGTCTTTATACACTTTATTAAACTACAATATTCTAACTGCAAATACAATCGATATTTTTTTTAGCAATTTATAATTCGCACTTAGAATACCGCTTCTATTTAATTCTATTTGCGATGTTTGAATGTAAGTCAATTCTATGCTTTCTTTTAAAATAAGTGTAATTCTAGCTACCAATAGCATTTATATTTTTCTCGATTCGTAAAATAGCTAAAACCAATTGAAAATTGATTGGTTTATTTATAATAATTTCAATATTCCAAATGCAGAAATGTTTATGCGAATATCCTTATTTTTATATTGAATTGAAATTGAAGTATTTTTTGTTCAATATTGCATCTCAAAGCAAAACTGATATTTACTATCTCTTTTTCGCAGCTTTTCATTCTTCTATATAAGATTTATTCTGTACCGAATTATAAAACATACTACTACCTTTATTCTACTAAGATTTAAATACTTATCTTACCTTGTACACTCTTTTATCCCTCTCCTCATCTCCCTCATCTTAAATATATACATCATATATTCGTATTATAATTGCTCTCATTATCTACTTTGTTTTAACCATTTACTATTTATCTTTAAACCGTTTTTTATCGTTCATTAATGCTCTGATTATTATTATCTCTCACCCTCTTTTACCAACTGTATTCCTCTACATATATCACTCTAACTTTTCCCTCTCTTTATACCCAGTTTTTTTATTTCTAACTTCTTGAATTTACTATTGCTTTATTATCACCCAAATCGCTAACTTATAATGACAAATCCAGATTCTAGCTGCACTGACGGAAACAAACGAATAATTTCTGTCACACATTTCCTCCCATACTACGCTACTGCAACAAACGACGATGAAGAGATTGTCTGGAAGCTCGAGAAAAGAAAGGGCCATAGCGCAATGTATGCTGGAATCCGCTCCATCAAAAAACTAGAAGCCAAGGATTCAACAATAAGTATAGTTGTTGGTTGTATCGGCAACTACATTGATTTAAACAATGAGGAACAAGATTCATTTTTGCTCTCCGAAAAAAATAAAAACTCTTTACGTGAAATTCTCTGGTTAAATGGACGTATGATTCCTGTTTTTATGGACGAATATACTGCCGCTAATCATTATGATGGGTACTGCAAGCAAGGTATACTTATTATTACTAGTATTTAAATTATCCACAATTATACTCATTTTTAATACGTTATTTAAAAAAAACCCCCCTGATATTAACTTAATCAACCCTATATATATATCAGTTTTGTGGCCTTTGATGCACTATATCTCGTGGGAGGATTCTCGGCGCCCGAAAAGTGAATGGTGGGAAGGTTATAAATCCGCAAACATGGTTTTTGCCAGAGAAATAATACCTTTTTGCACTGACGATACAATAGGTTATTTTAATCATATCATTATCTAACATAGTATTCTCAATTCTAATTTTTATTCTTTAATGCTTTTTTAAATTTAGTTTGGGTTAATGACTATCACCTATTCTTGCTTCCTGAATTTCTTAAGAGCCTAAACAAAAAGCTTAAAATCGGTCTTTTCGTCCATTGCCCCTTTCCAAGCAGTGAAGTTTTTAGAACTTTACCTGGTAATTTTTTTTTGTTTCTTTATGACTCTAATAATTTTAATTCAGCTCTTTACATTGATAATCCTCTTTCAAACTTATTTAATCCGCACAAATCCATTCACATATTTTTCTTTGTAAAAAATCAACATCCCTGATTATTAAACATACTTTAGAAACTAATATTTAAATATATCTTTTTTTTTAAAAAAAATTTATTTATCACCCTTATTTTTTTCTTGCCCGAAAATTTTTTTATATAGTTTATTTGTATACTAAAAAATATCTTTTTATTTAGAAAGAAGCTATATTCTCTCAGGAATGCTACATAGTAACTCCATCGGATTTCAAACCTTTTCGTATGCAAGGCATTTATGCAACTCTTGTACAAGAATCCTTGGCCTTGAATCTACTCCAAAGATTATCCAGTATAACGATGAAGAAGTTATGCTTGAAATCATTCCTATAGGCATTGATGTAGACTCTCTACTTGCACGCAAACTTCTCCCTGATGTAAAAGAAAAAGAGGAATCCATTTTACGCCTATATAAAGGGAAAAAAATTATTTTTGGAAAAGATAAACTTGATATAGTTAATGGAATATTACAAAAACTCAATGCATTTGAACAGTTTTTGAACTTTTATCCTGAATGGAGAGATAAAGTCGTTCTTATTCAAGTTGTGATTCCTGGTAACTCTAATCAACCAAAGCTTGAATCTAAGGTATCCGAAAAGATTACTTCCATAAATTCTAAATACGGCTCTCTCGAATTTAGCCCTGTTCACTTTTACAGATCTTTCTTGGAACAAGATTTATATATTGCTCTCATGAAAATTGCAGACCTGGGTCTTATCACTGTTGTCAGAGATGGTATGAATACTAGTTCCCTTGAATATATTGTGTGCCAAGAAAAAAATAAAAACCCTCTTATTCTTAGTGAATTCACCGGGACTGCGGGTTCTATATCTGGTGCTATCCAAATAAATCCTTGGAATACAGATGATGTAGCACATCAAATTAAAAATTGTCTCGTTATGGACGAGTATGAAAAGGCTAATCGCCACTCCACGATGTATAACTTTGTACGATCTCATAATTCCGAATTCTGGGCAAATTCGTTCATAAATGCTATTAACACAAATTGTGCCACTCAAAGCGAGAGACATTCTATTCCTCTTCTCGACACTATTACAATCTCAGAATCTTATAAAAACTCAAAAAAAAGGCTTATTCTACTTGACTATGACGGTACCTTAGTGCCAATTACCAACATACCCGCAAATGCGATTCCTTCAAGCAAAACAATCGAATCCCTTACGCTATTATGTGAAGATCCTAAAAATGCAGTCTGGGTTATTTCTGGTCGTGACTCAGAGTTCCTTAATAAACACCTTGGAAGTATCAAAGGTTTAGGTTTAAGCGCTGAGCATGGCGGGTTTGTTAGACATCCATACCGTGACTGGGAATCGCTTGTAGATCAGTTGGATTTATCGTGGAAAACCCAAATCAAAAATATTTTTGATTTCTTTACTGAGCGTACAAGCGGCTCATTTGTAGAAGAAAAAGTTGCTGCAATTACTTGGCATTACAGAAATGCAAACCAGGATTACGCAATGTTTCAATGTAACCAATGCCACAGCCATTTAGAAAGTGCTATCGCATCTAACCTACCTGTAGAAATTCTTGTTGGAAAAAAATGCCTTGAAGTTAGACCAAAGGAGGTTAATAAAGGTGAAATTGTTTCCAGACTTTTAGAATCATCATCAAATGTTGGATTGGATTTTCTATTTGTTGCTGGTGACGATAGGACTGACGAAGATATGTTTATCACTGCGCGCAATTATGTAAACTCGATAATAAAAGAAGAAAGTGATGAAAACCCCCTCAAATTAAACAATAAACTTCCAAAATCTTCCTCTGATGACAATAATGCCTCGAAGGAAATTTTAATCTCTAATCCAAATTTATCCAAACAAAGCCTTGATTTTGAAAGTGAAATTTGTCAGCTAAAACATCTTGACTGCTTCACTGTTATTGTTGGTAACAGAAATAAAAAATCAAATGCTTTCTGGAACGTTCCTACAACATATAATATCACAGATCTCATTCAAGCCCTTTCAAAAAATGACTAACATTTTACAGCTCTACTTAAATATTGAGATTTATCTCGTCTAGTTTTCGAATAAAACTAATATTTCTTTGTGTTTGATTTTTTATTCCTTTTTTATCCTTATTTGTATTTATATTAATAAAATATATCTAAAAAACTAAAACAGTATAAAAATATGGTTATTGATAAAAATGGTAAAAAAATTTATTAAAATTTTAACAAATTAATATGAAAAATATTATATTTAGTCGATGTGATGTTTTCCTAATAGTCTTTTAATAATTATTAGTGCTTATATCTTGTAGTTCGAGGTAAACTAATAATACTTCTATTCACTCCAAAAAAAAATTTTATGAAACAGGTATTTTTTTGGTATCTTTCGTAGTACTCGATTTTTAACATTTCAAGATTTATACAATCATTAATACCTCTAGAAGACATTAGCAGTGATTACTCGCTACTAAGGCGTCAAAGAGGAATTTGATAGGATTTTTTTTTATCGTAAGTTATATTTTAGTGTATTTTACTGCACTATTTTAATTTTAATAAATATTCCAAAAAAAAAAAGAAAGAAATGGTGTGGATTGATAGCGCACAATAGTAAAATTCAAAAATTCAAAAACATGGATTTGCGAATTAATTAAATTTCAACACAGAAAAAGAATGAGAACTTGGGTATCAAGCACTAATGTACGATATAAAAAATATTGCAGTGCAAAAAAATGACAAATGTACTAAATACGCTAGTTTATAGAATTTGATTTTTTATTTTTTCTGACCCAGCTCAAATGTAGCAATTTGGAAAACTCCTTGGGAGGGTAGTCTTGAAAAAAAAATCCATTTTCAGTGCTTGCTACTACTACCAAAAAATTGACCTGGAAACTGCAAAATTTTTTGGATGGCATTCGAGTACCTGATTGCTAATGCTTGAAAGTATTAACGAATCACCAGTCCTTTTGAACTGATGCTCAATGAGTATTGAGCTACTAGAGCGGTGAAGAGAAGTTGGATATAATTTTTTGTAAAAAATTATATATTTTTAAAAACTGCATTTCAGTTTTTTATATGAATTTATATTATTTTAAATAAATTTCTGGTTAAAAAAATAAAAATTGGAATTTTTGAAGTCTATTTTACTAATTTTTGATATATTAACGAATTAAATTATCCCATGAAACAATACCTAGTATGTAAATAGCTGATTGAGCGTCGGAGTGGAGTGGGAAAAAAGTGAGATTTTTATCAAAAAAAAATTTTAGTGTTTAATTCATTTATATCTTGACTCAAATTAATTTCGCATAAAATTTATAAATGAAAGTAATCTGTTTAAAAATATAATTTTCTAACATTCTTTATTCTCATTAAATATTTTTTATATTTCATTATCGTTTAAACATGTAATAATAAATTATCTGAATCAAAAATAATCAACTGGGTTAAATTCAAAATTTAAATCTACTTTTTGAACAATCAATAATAGTAATTTAATTACTATGAAAATTATCATAACTAATATCTAGTATTTTTTCTGCAATTAGCTATTACTCTTTATAAAAAATATATTTAATATATATTACAAGACCAAAATCCAATTCAAATCAAAAAAATAAATGGCAAATTAATAATATATATTTATTTGACCCATAGCTGAACGGGATTATTAATTCACTTAATATTTTGATATATAAAATGTTGAATGCAAGCTTTAATAATTGACAATCGTAGTAAGTATTACTATAATAAAAAGGAAAATATAGTTTCAGCGAGATAATTTCGCCAAAAATTATATTATTAACACTATGGATAAAATATACCGACGTGCATTTCTATATAATATATATTAAAATAAAAAACAATAAACAACAAACTAGATTATGGATTGATTTAAATGTTAAAATAACAATGATAATGATAATGATAATGATAATGATAATGATAATGATAATGATAATGATAATGATAATGATAATGATAATGATAATGATAATGATAATGATAATGATAAAATAGAAGAGTATAAAAAACTTGGGAAAATATAAAGAAAATTAAATTATGAATGATCAAAATTAAAAATAATGTGTATTTTGTAAATATAGTTAAGTTAGTAATAACAAAGTAGTGAGTAAATCATAATATACAATGTTTTAGCACTATAATATGAAAAAATACGAAATCCCAATTAAAACAAACGGGAGAAAAATAAAAAAAAATTGAATAACGATAAAATAATACAAAAAATGAACATATAAAATACTATTGCAAAATGAAAAGTACATAATTATGATAGATAAAAATAATTAATAATATAGATATAAAAATATGAAAATTTAGTAAAATAACAAAATATATATAGCTATTAAAAATAGATAAAAAAAAAATAAAATCACAACTGGCGCTTTTATTAGAATATTACAAACTATCCCGCGCAAGATTTTGTAATTTTCCTAGTTATTTGTATTTCCATTGGTGCATATAAGCTGTTGGAGACAGTCTCAAAAATACGAAAGAGTAGTTATATTCTCAGCAGTGTCAATTTAGAAAAATAAGTGTTAAAACTAAAACAGAAGCATGCACTTACTGATGTGGCTGTATAGTGTCGAGGCGTATTTTTTGGCAAGATGCATCAATGGGAGAAATTTTTTTTTTTGGGACTTTTTTGTTCATAAATTGGGTGTGAAAGGCAAAAAACAAGCAAGCGTAATAAAAAAAAAAAATAAAAGGTATAAAACAAAAATGTCGACCAAGACTTTATCTTACGGCCATTCACACCAGAAAGCACCAAATCCCGTCCGATCTTTGAAGTTAAGCTGGTGATGGCGTCGTCAGTACTGTGGTGGGGGACCACACGGGAATACGACGTGCCGTAGGTCACTTT